>VHZZ01020757.1:10886-21349 GCA_009801015.1 Silene noctiflora | reverse complement strand
TATGTTTGCATGTAACTAGATTCTATGATCTAAATTAATTAGTTAATTAGATCTTATATTAGAGGAGTCTAATATAAGGGTTAAAGAACCTAACACAACTGTCGGTCCACTGACCGGCCGGGGACCTCCTATAAGTTGCTTTTGTTAAAATTGTGTTGGGTGTGTCCCAGCCGGTGAGCCGGCTTCCGGTCCACTGGCCGGCTGGGAGCACTCCAGAACCTTGGATTATTTGACTTGAAGGTATTGTCCCGGCCGGTTGACCGACTGCCGGTTTGCCTTGACCGGCTGGGAGGCACTGTAAACTTGTGTGAAATATATGTTGAATGGAGTCCCAGCCGGTAGGCCGGCTGGGAACGTTCCAGAATGTTTTGTTTTTAAGCTATTTGCCTTGTGGGCCGGCTGCCGGTCCACCTGCCGGCTGAGTTTAATTTCAAGTTTTGTCAATTAGTCGTGATGGCAAGACCAGTTGGCTGGCAGTCGGTTCCCTGGACTGGCTGGGAGCCTCTGATTCCTTATTTCTTTTCCTATTTATTTATATGCTTTACAAATGATGCAAGTATGATTTGTTTACGTTATAACCACATGAAACAGAGTATCATGATCATGTATGAGCTAAACTTGCACCGTTTGTGCAATTATCATCATGTTTCGAGTATGTACATCATTTGATGCGAGTTTTCTCTTGTGAGTTGTCATGTTGCTTGATTCTTACACATTATATCTTATGCCCGTCTTTGGTTGTTTGCTTAGTACGGGTTTGCTCTTAGATTTCCGACCCCCTTAGGCTGTTAGCCTAACGTGGGGTACTTGGTTGCCATTTTTGTCCGAGTCTTGGATACGTTAGTCGTATGTCGTTCGAGGGACGTTATCCTTCAAGAATCTGGCCAGGTTTAGACTAGGAGCGTTTGTCCTACTAAGTGGAGTTTGAGTCTAGAGTAGTAGAGGTCTTGTGTGGTTTGAATAGAGCATGTGTCATCTTACATTTGAGTCCGTTTTGGTATTGATCATATCGACACTAGGGGTGAGATGTAAGCCACCTAGTATCGATATGATTGGCGGGATTGATGCTCCCATTCGTATTTATGGTGAGATGCAAGCCATAATTACACATGTGATGTTAGTAGCCACGTCCCGTGCAATGTTTGCTAAAGATTTCCAAAGTAATTGCTACTGTTTTTTCTCTCTCATGTGTTATGTTGTTGGCCTCTTGATATTCATATTGTGACATCCATATTGGTTTATAGTAGTGACTTCATTTGTTATGTTTTGGTCGGATTAACTTATGTGAATGTTTCACATGCCTCTGATCCTTGTTGATTCCACATGCTTATCATAGGCTATAGTTCATCTACCTTATCGTCTTTCGATTACCCATTAAGTTCAATGCTTAATGCTTAAGTTGATTGTGACCATAATGTATGCTTTATATGTTTAAAGTGCTTAATTATGTTCATTTCGATGTAATGTGGCTGGGAGAACCTTGAGTTACTCCCCACTGACTGTGGCGTTCATGTTTACATGAATGACAGGTTCGTAGATGCTTATTTTGGGTTAGAAGACGTGTGGGCTAGTGTGTATTTCACCTTGGACCTAGTCTCGTAGTTTGCTAGACTTACTCGCCGTACTCTATTTATTTATGGGATATCTTTTCCCCAATCACTCTTTGTTGTTGTACTTTAATATTTTTATTTCCGCTTGTTTGTATTTTGAACCCACGCTTTGTTTCAAGCCATTTCTACGTTAAAAAAGTTTTAAAAACCTCGCATTTTTCGCTGTGATTTCAATTTTTTACCTTACGTTTATAGCGGGAGTTCACATGCATTTTGCCTCGTTTTCAAACCCTTTTTTGCAACCCACTCCCTTCCCTCATTCCTTTAGCTTAACCCCCAAGAAAAATAGATATTTTGCTTAATCTCACAGCTCACCATATCATTCATACAACCGAAATTCTATCCTCTCAAAATCCTTTCCAAAATCGTCCAAAATTTCTTCCACACTCCATATCTCGTCCCTATTCATTTCCTCATTCCACAAGCAAGATATTTAGCCTTCCATTTACCTAGAACTGGGCCCTAGCATCATATATACATACATACATACAAAACAGAAAGAGATGAAGCAACACGTCATACACGGTTCTCTCCTCGAAACCCTACCTTGTGCCTCTCAATGCTCACGTAAAATACAACCCTAAACTCCTCTCACACACAGAAATAAAGTACAAAGTTTACACGAAAGATTAGACAAACTTTAGAGCATCGTTTTGCTCCATTGTTTATGTTTTCTTGAGTTCTGGACTACTCATGTTCTTGTTTGATTTGAGTTGTTTTAAAGTTGTTTTTCTTTCTGTTTGTTGTCATAGTTTTAATGTTTAGAGTCTAGGGATTCCAAAACATCTTTCGAAATCAGTTTTGGTTGAGTAATGAAGTCACAATCATCATTCAAAGATCGCTGCACAAATCGTTCTATATCGAGCGTGCCTGGACAATGTATGTTTGTGCTCTTTTGTCATAGTTTTTAAGTTGTTTTTGCTTCTGTTTCTTATCACGTTTTTGAAGTAAGAAGTACAAGGATTCCGAAACATCTTTCATATTTAAAATTGGTCGAGAAACGAAGTCATAAACTTCGTCTTATTAGGACTGTCGCACGAAGTTCACTGTTTTAACAAAGTGTTTGTTTATTTCGAAATAGTTTTGTTAAATTGTTTCGAAAATTGTTTTACAGTCATCTAAGATGCGCCTTCTAGCATCGCTTGCATATGGGATACGAAAGTGTCCAAGTTTACATGTAAGTTAAGGGTGCACAAAATTCCGTCTCTCTTTCTTTGCCTCGTTTTGCATGCTAAGGCTGAAGGCCGTGTTTTTTTATTGTTTTATTTTGTTTTTGTTATTAAATCGTTGTAATTTAATTATTGTTATTTATATACTTGAGTCATGTAATATGTAATTTAAATAAGGGTCTAGTATCATTTATTTAATTTATGTCAAATGACTTGCAAAACCATTGTTTTCGTTAATTAAATCGAAGTATTTAATTAATTAAATCGAAGTGAATGTGCAACAATTAAAGATGTGGTCAAGGACAAAGTCCGTGTGCTCCATGACCATGTCTTTGGCACGTCTTTTAAGGATAGAATAGCCGAGTATGTCGTGTGTGTCATGAGTCTTTGTTTAGCAATTGTAATTAGACCGAGTTGTATTTTAATTCATTTGTTTGCACATCGAGTCAACGAGAATCGTCTGGGTTGTAATAGGTAGTGCCCCAATTGCTTCCCTTCCCTCCAAGCCATGTTGTGAGTGTTTGTTTGGTGTAGTTTCACATCAACATCACATGCTAAATCACTTTGACAAAGTAGATTAGATGCATTAAACGATTAGAMACCAAATTCACATGTTAGGGTTTAAAATAACGATTGCATATTCGCATGTGATACATAGCCAAATAGCCATTGTTTTGCTTAGTAGAGACCGTTATTGTAACGGGCGGGGTTGGGTATTTTATTAAGGGAAATTTAATTTGACTTTCTAACACGTAATCTCACAAGGACCTAAAATCTCTACAATTTGGTTTCTAAATTCCATTAAAAATTTAGTGGCGACTCTTTTCAAAAGTAAAATTTTTTTATTAAATAAAAGCATCGCGTGGGCGATTTCCCTCATCCACATTAACTTTCGCTTTATTTAAATTCCTAGAAAACTCTTAGATTAATTTTAGATTAGTTTGGCTACTATTGTTCTTAGATTTACGCACTTACTCATCGGATCTTTGCTTTCGGTAATCATTAAATCTTTCTTTAGTACTTAAATTGCTTTGTTCATATTTTTGTGCTTTTAATTATGTTTGTTTTCAACCTTATTGTTGTTATTATTATTAGTATGAGTAGCTAAATTTATCAACTATGGTGAAAGGGAATCTAGGTTGTTATATGGGGGTTTATGTAACACCCCAATTTATCAAAGAGCGTTTAGCAAGACTTTCCTAGATAATTAAGACTGTTACCATCTCGGTTACCCGAGGTAGTGAATAACAAAGATAAACAAACCAAAGTAATTTAAGATAAATAATTACCGTTGCCTCAAAAGGGATTATTACATAAGTTACCAAAAGAATAAACTGATAGTATAAAAATTATAACGCAGCGGAAATAACCAATGTTTGAATAAAATACTAATAGTTGCAATCTAGACTCCAATGACAGTCAACTCACATGCTTATCTCGTCCCAAGAATCCAAGACAGCTACTGTAAATACCTGTTTATTTTAACCTGCTCCTCATTTAACCAGAAATATTAAATGATTCATAACAGGCTACCATTATTTAATGAAGGCGAAAGATTTTATTTTAGTCATAAGAAAGAAAACATCGTCAGCCAATGGTTGAGTAGAATAACTAAAAAATACGAATGACAATACAATAAATAACGGTAACACAAAAAGAGTAGATAACAGTAATAGAATAACCAATGGATGAGGTGACATTCACCATCACTGAGGTGACATTCCTCAACTGTTGTTTTGGTTTTTTTACATAGTTCTAAAATCTCTTTTTACAAATTAAGTCTTAATCTTAGTACTTGGCCTTCATGACGACTTCTTATGTCTTCCATTGACTTTGATCATCGTCTTCATGCTTCATTTTGATTCTGAGTTTTGATACCTAATCAATATGTAATGCAATACATACCAAACTCATAAAAGTATAAAAAATATTAAACAATAACTTAGAAATAAAACGTTTTTGACAATCATCAAAATATATAAAGACCTGTAGATACCTCATTTCTGCACCTCCCGCCAAACACCCAGTGATGATTGGACCGCATGTTTAATGTGCGGAGCGATTTTATACATTTCATAAATTTATCGATAAGTGGTAGCTCAAACAGTCGTGTCAACCCCTAGTTCGTCATCTACGTGCCGATACGGTCGTTTTGGCAGTAATTAAAGTAGATTTGGAGTCCGGGTCAAAAACCTTCTTCATTTTCTGAAACCATCTCAATGCCGAGTCGCAGTATTCTAGAGTTTTCCTAAATATTTTTTTTTATATTTTAAAATCTCGAAAATATCTTGCCTTGCGGAAAGGTCGCAGTTCCTTCTGCGCCTCTTCCGGGGCTGATTTTCGTTAGTTTCCAGAATATTTCTGGATTCTCCAAATCTTATCTTTTTTCCTAAACCTACACATCGTGATTAGTATAAATAAAGGCCTCCGTCTCACATATTCTTCACACGAGTGTCTGTAACACCCTCATACCCCAAGGTACCTTACCAAGGACTATCTCAAGATACAAGGATGACACCATCTCGGTTTTCCGAGGTAGTGAACATCATAGAAACCATAATGAAACGTTAAACAAATTTAATTTAAAGTGTTTATAACATCCTCCATAAAACGGAGTACAAAACCCAAACCAAAAGTGATAAACTAAATAAAGTCTGCGGAAGCTACAAACAAAACTCTTGATGACTTCACCCTGCTAACCCCGTTGCATAGTCAACAACCATCATCATCAATACTTGCTAAGCCAACTGCTCATATCCCTGAATGGATCACGACAGTTTTGAAAACAATAACGGGGTCAGTCAACTGAACAACTATATAAAAGTAAACAATGTAAACAAATCATAACGATCCACCGCACCGTCACCACCAACATCATCACACCACACATCAAGTAACCGACTACACACCTAAGTGTGTAGACGTGCCAGTGGAGGACCGCAGCCAGTCCCCCTAATAACCCACAATACCCAAGTCCCTTAATGTGCATATCCCCCCTGCGCTGAGAGAACGCAGGAGGCGAACAACGGGGGTGAGACCACCTATCACAATGGGTCAAAAATCACAATCACAATCACGATCTCAACCACACCCAACACCATCATCAACCACCAATTTCGCCACCACAACACTGTCACAACATATAATCATGTCACAATAAGCATCATAAGATCGTCACATCATACAATATATAATTCTACAGACAACTGAGTAGGGAAACCCTACCTCAACTAGCAATCTAGTAACAAGCAACTGATCAAAACGCTTCCTCTATGAAGTCTCCTCCTATAACGAATCAATAAGGCATATAAGACAAAAATCCCCAAAAACCCCCAATCTGGAATTAGGGTTACAGTACAATAGGCCAAAACACTAAATCAAGGACTTACCCCGACGATTACGATACTAGGATATGTGAAAACCCCAACAATTGACAAAGACGCGTCGCGGCTTGAAGGTAGAGAATGAGGAGCAGTTATTGATGTATGAGTTTTGTTTTTAAAAGAAAATAAAATTATCATTCTAATATATATCAATCCCGCAAAAACCGACACGAACGGGACACTCGATCGAGTACAAGAAAATCGACTGAGTAAGTGACACTCGACCGAGTACGCCTCACTCGACCGAGTGCTCAGCACTCGTCCGAGTCCCCAGATTCCGGTACACTGACATACCAACCCACACGGGCACTCGGTCGAGTACCCTGTACTCGGCTGAGTGTCCAGTGCTACAAATTACGATTATTATAGTGTCTTCCCCTTCTCTTCTCTCTTTGCATTCTAAGAGCACATGTTGTTGCTTTGACGACTAAGCGCTTGATTTACTCCACCATGTAAGCCTAGATCCTTCTAGGTACCAGTGTCGTTGCATAAGACCGACCAATTTGAACAACTACACTTAATCTAATTAATCAATTTCATTTTCTAAATCCTTTTCCAAAGGCATCTTTCGAATCTACATCGAGTCGAGCAACCACTAACGACAATTTAGTTAATCTCGCTTCGTAAACATGTAAGTCTGAGGGTTTAAAATCCCAATTTATATTTTCTTTTCTTTATTTATAATTATGTAAGGATTTATATCATAAATACGTTTAAAACTTATTTATAAATCATCGTTTTAAACTGTTTTTGACGAAACAGTAAGGAAAGACTGTCGAGAAGAATCGCATCAGTAGATGCGCCTTCTGGAATAGTCGCAGCATTTGTTGCACCTCTTTCAGAGGTGCCTTGTCTCTTGCTGCTCTTCTTCTTCTTCCTCGAGTACTAGCTGTTTCGCCCTTTCTTCTTTATTTCGTTTCGTTTTTTTTTTTTTTTTAAATTTCCAGTTTCTTAATTTATTTTATCAAATCCTTTTCGACTTAGATCCCTTATAATTCAATATTTATGGGTTTATCGTCTCTTATTCAAATTCGGATTTCAATGGTTCGATTTTTTCCATATCAAATTATTAAAATTCGACTTTTGTATATATTTTTCCCCTTATAACGATCTCTCATGTATATAATCTGTATAAACCACTTCAATTTTGAGTTAAATATCAATAAATACATCTAAAATCAAGCAACGAACAATAACAACCTGCAGGTTTGAATTTCACAGTCAGAACCCAACTCAAGAACAATCGCATAAAGAGATGCGCCTCTTCCAAACGACGCAACAGATGCTACGCCTGTTCTGGGTTGGCTTATGCCACTAAACTCTTCTCGCTTTGACGTAGCTTTTCGAACTAGGTGTAGATACCTCGTTTCCGCACCCTTCGCCAACCACCCAATGATGATTGGGCCGCATGTTTAATATATCAAGCGATATTATGACATTTCATTAATTCATCGACAAAATATTGCTCAAACAGTCATGTCAACCCCACTGTTTTCATCAACGTGCTGATACGGTCAATTTGACAGTAATTAGAGTGCATTTGGAGTCCGGGTCAAAAACCGTCTTCATTATTAGAAACCGTCTTCATTTTCTAAAAACCGTCCCAAATCTGAGTCGGGATATTTCTAGGAATCCTAAATAATATCTAAATATTTTTAAGATCTCGTAAAATATCTTATTTTGATGGAATAGGGAAATCAAATCCTTCCCAAACTCTGAAAACGCGTAAAACTTCGCTCCTAAGGAGAAACTGCTCCAGGAGAGGACGCACAACCTGCTGCACTTCTTCATGGGCCTGTTTCCAGCAGCGTCCAGATCTTTCCGGTTTCCTTCTGTATTTTAATCCTTTCAGAACTCCCGCCTCGTGACTAATATAAATACAGGCCTTCGCCTCACATATTTATTACGCGAGTGTCCGCCCTTCTCTTTTCCCTTTGCATTCTAAGACCACGAGCTTTTGCTATTGATGCCTACGTGCTTGATCTACTCGACCACGTACGCCCAGATCCGATGGGTACCAGTCTCGTATGCAAAGACCGACCAAATTAACCACTACACTTAATTTTAAATCAAACTTGTTACTCAATCCTTTTTCAAGGGAATCTTCATTTACATCGAGTCGAGCAATCACTAAAGTCGCATTAGTCAATCTCCTTTCGTAAACATGTAAGTATGAGGGTATATTCCCACTTTGTACTTTATTTTCTGTATTTTAATGTAACGTAAGAGTCTATGTCACATACACGTCCAAATAATATTTTAAAGTCTTAGTTTTTAAACCTTTCTGACGAGTCAGCAAAAAAAGACAGTCGAGAAGAAACGCGCGAACAGATGCTCCTTTTGGAACAGTCTCAGCACCTGTTGCGCCTATTCCAGAGGCTTCTTACTCAGATATCTGTGAACATCAGTGTTCATTGGCATCGTGAGAGTCATTCTAGACATAGAATGTTAAGGGCAACGAATTTCTTAATGTTCTTGTCACTTTGTGTCTTGACATGACATGAAGTATTCGAACGGATCCAATTATCCACAAAAATTGGTGGTGACTCCACAAATGCAGGCTTGTTCAACCCATTCACTGGTTTCAATGCCTTTCAAATCGGTAACGGCCCATGACGTGCTTTGTCAACACAAAGTTCCGTGGGAGAAGTACCACCGCCTCAAACTTTCGAAAACGCGCGAGTGCGCACGGCGCGGGTGGCCTATGTCCACAGTTTGGCGACTCCGCTGGGGATGATAAACTTAGACTAAGTCAAATGTTACCCAGGGTGAAACTTGAACAAGGTTATGGATAGTTTATCTGAGACAATTATTAATTTTCATTACTCGACCTTCTTAGGTCATGTTAGCTAGCCTTCCTAGGCTCTTAACCAAACCAATTCCACCAATTGTCCTATCTCGATGGTGCAAATTCCTATTTGTCCCTAGTAGATGGATAACAATTGACGTCAACCACGCCACGATGCTTAATCATGTTTGAGTTAAGAGCTTTCACTACTCGAGAAAATGGAAAAAGGAACCGACCTTACTCGTGTTTGGTACGGGCCTCTTCACAGACCAGTGTTTGGCCAAGCCCCCCTTTTAAACCAAAACCCGTTACTTGAACTCAACATACCGTTATAATGCCTTTATATGTTTGTATGTGTTTTCCGAGTCAATCACAAGGCTTAATACCATATTTGCAAACCAAATAATGTCAAATTTTCTATAAGTAAAAATCCATTTTCAACCTTTTCAAAAAACAAAAGCCGTTTTGTAAACCAAATAATGTCGAATCTTCTGCAACTTAAAATTGCATTTTCAAAAATCCAATTTTCAAAAAGAGGATTTCAAAAAATTCAATCAAGAAAAATTCGAAAGAAAAAAAAGCCTTAGATAAAAAAAACCTTTTAAAAAATGTAGATATACAAATTCAAGTGGGCTTAAATTTTCAAACCAAGTCATTTCATAGTCAAAACTCCGTCAGGTTATAAACTGACCTTCCCTTATATTTTAGGTCATTCAAGTTCGAGTCATGTTCAAAGGCGTTACACCATCATTTTGGATCCCTTCATCCCAAGTCAGTTAGGATCTGAACATTCTCGACACCTCGACTCACACACTCGAGACTAACACACCGAGTCATTCCAATACGTCTCTCAAACTCTCCCAATGTCACGGTCGGGTACGCACAACCCAAACCCCGAGTCAAGTCTGTCTTAAACACATATATTAGAGTCGCACCATCTTCAACCATGTCTAAACCCTTCAGTAAGGTTAGTGATATAAGGGTCACTCTGTCAAAGTCAACACTCGAGTCTAAAGTCAAAGTCAAAGTCAAAGTCAAACACGAGAAGTCGCTCACGACGTTTCAAGAACTCACAATCAAGTCCAGTCATCGTGTCTTGTTGTCATACGTGTTCCTTCGTGTACCACCTGGTTTGTTTCTTTAGTTTATGTGATCCCTGCCAAATCGATTTGTAACACGCGTCATTTCCGCCGAGTAGGAATCCTGCAAGTTCCGCCAGTCAGCAAAGTCACGAAGCATCTCAAGCCACAATCACCGTATCTCTTCAAGATGTTTATACCATGGTTCTACGCCTTCAAACTACAGTTGAAAATTTGAGCATTCGTGTCCCGACCCTTAAAAATGGGATGGTGAAGAATGTAACACCCCCATACACCAAGGTGCCTTACCAAGGCCACCCTAGGCATAAAAGTGTTACCATCTCGGTTACCTGAGGCAATGTATATCAAATAGACCATAAAGAAACGTACTTTAGATAAATAAGTTTAACTGATTACAAAACCAAATACCCAAA
>VHZZ01020751.1:8261-18659 GCA_009801015.1 Silene noctiflora | reverse complement strand
CAGTCGAGGCAGTACCTACTTCGAGTGACGAAGTTACTGATTAATGTACTTTACTAAAGAGCGTTGTCTTAATAGAAGTATACATGTAATCAGAATGTAAAACGCGTGTAATTTGTGCTCCGTATATTACTAAAAATGTTTGAATAAATCGTGTGTTTATTGTATACACGCGGGCTTCAAACTAGTATATATAAAAGATAGATTTTGGTATGCTTTGAGAAGTCCGTTGATTATCACAAAACCATGTGAAGAGGTCGAATGTTTTGAACGTGTCATCTACTCTACGACCTTACAACATACACCCGTCTTCGTGCATGCGAAATCAACAAATCCCAAAGAAAACAACACCACCACTGCACTTACCTACACATTGCATGCATGAAGCTAAGGTCGTCTCAAATAACATCTATCTTGTGTTTAAACTTATCTCGTCTACCTCACCTCAATCCTCGCTTATAAATACCATTATATACTCGATACAAATACATATATACGAAAATAGAGAGCATAGTTAAGATCCAACAATGAAGCTAAAAACTAACACCTTTTTCTTACTAATAATATTTTCAGCAATAATAGTAACATGTTCATGTAATCAAGTAAATAGAAACCCTGAGAGAGACTTAAAACAATGCGAGCAGAAGTGTCAAAGGCAGCAGCCTTACTTTGAAGAGCACAAATGTCGCCAATTATGCCAGGCAATACATCAACAGAGGGATGATATCGGAAGGGTTAACGTTGGCGGTGCGGAGAGGGAGTACGAGCGATGCCAGCGTACGTGTGGTGGTTCAGGGAAGGTACAGTGGCAGTGCCAACGCAGGTGCCAAGATACGTATGAGGCTGCTCTCGAGAGAGAACGAAAGGAGCGTGACCCAGAGCGTGAGCGTGGGCATGAACATCGCGATGATAGGGAAGAACGGTATTGTTTCCTCTATTTTTATTGTTATTCCTTCCATCTCGTTTATATATGTTGTCTTCATTTTTTTTTATAAATACTCCCTTTGTTTGGTTTTAGGAGAGAAAGAAGGGAGCATGAGCGTGGTGGCGGTCATGCCGGTGGTGATGAACATCGTGGTGACCGGGGAGATCGGTATTGTCTTATCCCATTTATAATTTATTGATGGGTTTTTCTATAGGGTTATTTATTGATGGGTTTTTCTATAGGTAACCTTCAATTTTTCAAATTCTATTAAGGTAACCTATGTGTTTTATGGGAAACACATGTAATAACCCTATACTTTATTATAGTTTTTGTTTCATTAGTTTCATTTCATGGATTTATTGACCATTAGTTTCATTTCATGGATTTCTTGACCTTTACTTTTTCACCAATATTAAGGAATGGTCAAAATAAGTGGGAATCATTTGCCAATGAAAAGACCTTTATATTACCTTAAAGCAAGTGGGGTGGCCGTGGGTAGGTAGGGTATCATAGACATTATAGTCATTTACAAAAGTTGTACGTGACTAAAAACGAAATTTAAAAAATTAAATGGAACCAACAAAAATGGTATATGTAAAGATCTCAATGGAACCCTCATTAGCCTTCAATTAACAAACTCTTGAAAGATAAAATCCACTAAGAACTTTTTTGATATTGAAAACTTTCAAACAAGATTTTTTGAATCTCAAAGTAGAAATACTCCATACCAAGCATTGTAATAGTCAATCCCATGTTTGATTTATAGGTTTCACCTAATTAAAACTTTGTTCTTCTCCCATTAAGTACCTCAAAGTTAGATATAAATTGAGGAGTGATAGACTCATTTCACTACAAGAGAATGATGATTTAGCTACTAGTTTAGCAACTGACAAAAATTCGGTCGCTAAATATATAATTTAGCGACTGATTCTAAGACTAAATATATATTTAGTCTCTCCTTAAGAGACTAAACAAAAATGGTAGCTAATTATGTCTCTATTATAGAGACTAAATAAAGTAGGTAGCGAATTTAATATCTAATTTAAGATTTTAAATACGGAAATTTGCCAGTAGCTAAATTCGTAGTTATTATAGAGACAAAACAAAGTGAGTAAGCAAATTTAGTATCTAATTTAAGTTTTCAGCTACGGAAATACGTTGGTAGATAAAGTTATAGAGATAAAACAAAGTGAGTAGCAAATTTAGTATCTAATTTAAGTTTTCAGCTACGGAAATACGTTGGTAGCTAAACTTAATTTTCATTATCATGTATTTTTTATATTTCATATAAAATGTATGCCAATGTAAATTATACTTTTGAATTATTATTATAATCTACTTATATTATTATAACTATTATTAAAAACGTATCTTATAACTCACATACGTAACAATGACTTTAAGTAGATATTCATTGCTTAAATAGACAATAATTATCTTATGCCTCAATGGTTAGAATGTCAGTTATAGAGTTAGAGGTCATGGGTTCGATTCGTCTCAACAACAAAAATTTCCAACCTCTCTACAAGAGGTGGTGCATGAACATACATGCATGTTCGGTGAGTGGCGGTCCGTGCAGGGGCCTAGCTCTCAACAACAAAAATTTCCAACCTCTCTACAAGAGGTGGTGCATGGACATACATGCATGTTCGGTGAGTGGCGGTCCGTGCAGGGGCCTAGCTCTCAACAACAAAAATTTCCAACCTCTCTACAAGAGGTGGTGCATGAACATACATGCATGTTCGGTGAGTGGCGGTCCGTGCAGGGGCCTAGCTAGGGTGTCGTGGCATATAGGGCCCGCACTTATTATGTCCTAGCCAATTTAGATACTAACACGTTGGTCGCTAATTTAGAAACAACTAAATTGGTCTCTAAGTCAATCACTAGTTTAGCTACCATCTAGCTATTAGCTACGGACCATATTCCGTCGAAATTTGTAATTAGCTACCGAAATCAAGTGATTTGCTACTAAAATATTTGTAGCTAATTAGCTTTCACCTTGTAGTGTTTGTAAACATTGGGTTAAATAGTGGATTTCTTTGTTAATTATCGAATGTGATTATTAGAGAATTACTCTACTTTGACCTTAAATAGAATGATGATACCGAGAATGGACATTTTTTAAGTACTCGAGTGAAAAACGTGGTAAGAATGATTAATTGAGGGGTTGAGGGACTATGATTTTAAATGTGCTTGTTTTTATTTAAAAAAAATAGGGTTATCTCGTAGAATTTAAGAAATCGAGGGCTTGGTTGAAGAAAACCTCAAAATGCTATTAACCGAGTCATCATTGAGTCACCTACGTCATCATTGAGTCACCTACTTAGCGGACAAATTAATGGAATAAGAGTTAACGATCACGCTAATAAGTATTAATAAAGTACAGGATTACCATGTGTATCCTTGTATCCTTATAAAAAATTGAAAAAACACAGGTTTATCATATAGCAAAACACCCTTTATTGATATTTAAGCCTCAATCCAAGTGTGTGAGATAGTGTTAGTCTAACTATTTACGGGTCATTTGGGATGAAAGTGATTATTAGGAGAGTTATTCTTCTAAAATTCATAAGAAAGGGAAGGAGTTTCGTGGTTAGCGGTGGGGTAGGAGAGTGAAAAATTGATGAATAATTACTCTATTCCCCATATGGGGGTAATGCATTCGTTTATTTTCCTTATGCAATGGCAACGGGGGCCATCCATTGGTAATTAACTTGTACCACCCTAGTTAAAAATAAAGAAAGTAGAAATCTAGTCTTCAGTTTTGCCCAAAAGTTATTGGTTAATAATGTGAGTTAGTATGCTTTGAATTAAAATAAAATTCAACTATTGCTAAACTCCACAAAATTATCTAATCTTTTAAATATCCATAATATATTTTGTACAAGAAAATTTAATATTGTTAGCCTTTATTAAATGTTGTTCAATTAATATGAACATAATGTAACTTCCACCATTGGATGATGAATTTGATTTGGTACTTGTTTGTGTCAAGAAACCATCTCAACCACAACCATCTCTACACCCAAAATCGGTCTTATACTCTAACACTCTCTTTCACATAAATGGTGTTCATCTTTATTGGTTAATATGTGCTTTATAAGTGTTGGATTACCAAATACGAAGGGAAAATTAATATGAACATAATGTAACTTACCCGTGACCTTTCTGGTCACACTGACTTTGATTCCAGATCAAGAAGCCATTTAGTTATGGTTGGAGTCACAAGATAGGTTTTATACTCTAATAGTTTTTACACACTAGTTTTTTTTGATAATTTCTTGAGTAAATCTATATGTTCAATATGTGTAATCAATTAGGAAAAAGAAATGCATCACACCATGTATAATAATATAATGACCGTGACCCGATTATTTTTAATAGAAACGGTTATAGTCCGAGTGTCTTAGACGCTAATCCAAGAATATTCCGAAAATATTATATAGAATATTACGATATTTATAATATTATGTAAATCAATATGTTCCCATATTGATTTGAAGACAAACGCTAATCAATAATAATCCTATTTTTTTCTAAGCCTACCTGAATCGAACGGATCAATAATAATCCTACTCAAGATGACTCTCGTGATTGACCCAATATTAACTCATTGTGGTTGTTGCCACGGTATATAAGGAACACACTATTACATATCCAAATTAGATCGAATGGACATTTAGCACAATTGTTTTAATGAAAAAATTAAGTAAATGCTTTTGGAATAGCTGCTTCTAATTTACTGGTCCAAACTTGAAAACGTGGAACAATATGTATGATCTAACTTGACTTAGTGAACTAACAACTTGTTCTGACAATGAACTAAGATGAACCCAAGCCAAACTAGAAGATAGGTTCGACCGGATAAAACCTTAATCGGTTATGGGGGAGCTGTTTAAACCACACTAGTAATCGGCCTAGCTCCCAAGTCAATCAATTGCCCCCTCTTTTCATAAGCACAGCTGAAACTTCATAATTCTCTCTCTTTGAAAAAGAAATGTACTGTTGATTAAGGGTTGCAGCCAAGTAAATGCGTATTGTAGTTATTGGTGTCATAGCTTGACCAAGGATTCATAAAAAAGTCTATGAAAAATTGTATTATGATCCAGCCGATTGGCTTTAATTTAATAGCAACATGACATGTAGATGTCATTTTATCAGCCACATTGTCACTAACATTTGGTCATTTTCTTGATAACCCAAGAGACCGACACTACAAGCACTGTATGAGGAGATGTGAAGATAGGGAAGAAGGATTTGCACGACAAAGACAATGCAAACTACAATGTGAGGATAGATATGGTCCCTCTGAGCACCGCAGAAATGGTGAATTAGTTGGGGAACAAGGACTTGGAAAAGATGATAATAAGCATCAGAAATCAAAGGACAAGGAAGAAAGTGACACTAATCCTTATTACTTTGATTCAAAAAGCTTTGAGACTCGTTACTCAACTCAAGAGGGTAATATGAGTGTACTTCAGAGGTTTTCAGAGAAGTCAGAACTCCTCCAGGGGATTGATAAATATAGATTTGGCTTCTATGAGGCGAATCCGAATACCTTTATGCTTCCTCACCATTGGGATGCTGACTCTGTTCTCTTTGTCATTAGAGGTATAATCTAGGTATTTTCTACTTCGTATGTGTTACGGGCTGGGATATTATTAATGTTTAGGGGCATGTCTTAATTAGCTGGCCTATTTATGGTCATCCAACGAACAACATTGTCATAAAAACCAAACCGATGACATTACCTCATTGTCCTAGATAACAGCTACCAAAAACTGAAAACCAAGATCGTGTTTCTACGAACCATGATGAAAATTCCATTTAGAGCTGGCGTGGGACAGTACTGTTTGGTCCTCACTGTAAAAGAAGTCGACTTTAATTAGCTGTTTCTCCTGTATAATTCGTTTTGTTTTACTAATATAGGGAAGGCGGCCATGACATTTGTGACCCAAGAAAAGCGAGATAACTTCAATCTAGAGCGTGGAGATGTTCTGGTTGTTCCCGCTGGGACAACAACTTACTTAGTAAATAGTGACAATGATGAGAAGCTTCAGATAGTGGAGCTGCTACGCCCTGTTAATAACCCTGGTCAATATGAGGTGTGCATTTCAATTTTAATAGATTAGAGTTTAAAACAACCAAGAAATGAATAAACTTTTTTTTTTCTTTTGTTGTTGTAGCAATACTTTGGTGTTGGCGGTGAACAGGCCGAATCGTTCTTAAACATCTTCAGCTCAGAGATCCTACAAGCAGCTCTTGATGTATGTCGAATTCTTTAAGTTCATGTATAACGTTTTATAAAGTTTGGAAGTATAACGAAAATAACACCAAAGGTTATAACAGTCGCCAACTTGATGCCAGGTTGAAATCCATGATTTCTTTCAAACGGCAAAAACGTATATAAGACTGTTGTACGCAATAGTTTCTTTTATATGTGTTCTGTTTCATGGATTTTTAACAAAGTATGTGAGCTTGTTCGGGATAGGTTCCGAAGGAGGAGATAAAGAGAATGTTTGAGCAGCAAAACGAAGGAACGATCATCAAAGCTAGACAAGATCAAGTGAGGGCACTGGCTCAACATGGGATGTCTACTGAAAGGTTTGGATCATCAAGAGGTGTATTCAATCTGTTGAACGAAGAACCAAAGTACTCTAATGATCACGGTGAATACTACTTGGTTACTCCGGATGATTACGAACAGCTCAATAATCTTGACGTCTCTGTTGCGTATTGTGACCTCAACCAGGTAGAACTTTTTGACATTCCCAACAAATACTCCATTGCTAGTTGTTTATGAACAGAAAAATATTTAGTATGAACTGAAATCAGTCGTTTCCAACAAAGACTGCCGTGAATAAATTGGTGCTTATGTTAAGCTAGAAAGCTAACTTCACCTTTATGTGATATTAAGGGATCAATGATGGCACCAAACTTCAACTCTAAAGCCACCCACATTGTGTTGGTGGAGGAAGGGAGTGGATACATTGAGATGGCATCCCCACATGTAGGAAAACAAAGCAATAAGAAACAAAAAGAGCGACAAAGTAGCAGCCCAAGATACCAGAAAGTCCGGTCTAACTTATCCAAGGGTGATGCCATTGTGATTCCGGCTGGGCTCCCATTTTCAATCGTCTCATCCGAGAATGAGAATCTTCGAATGATCGGGTTTGGTATAAATGCCCGAAACAACCAGAGAAATTTCCTCGCTGGTTAGTTCATCATTTCCTCATTTTACTTGCTGCAATGTGAATTTGTGATAGGGCGCTATTACATCGTAACAAGATCCAGTGGTATTATCACAAAATAAACTACCATAAATTAAAATACTGCTCGTATATCATATTTAAACAATTCGGACATTTGAATAGAAAGAATCGGAACCTAAAGATATGAAGTAATTGTGTTGGTATGTGTTGTTTAGGGCAAGAAAACATGATAAACCAGCTAGATGATGAAGCAAAAGAACTGGCATTTAAAATGCCAGCGAGAGAAGTAGAGGAGATGTTTTTGAGACAGCAGAACTCTTTCTTCATGGCTGGGCCACAACAACGGCAGCAACGACAGCAGAAGAAACAGCGAGAGGAGAGTCGGCCACAGCAACAGCAGAAGCAACAGCGAGAGGAGAGTCCCTTGCTTTCAGTTTTAAGTTTTGCTGGCTTTTAAATTTTGGAGTGTTGCAAGGTTTGAACCTGGAGAATGTGAGAAACGAAGGGTGGTTAAAGTGTCTTAACTCTGTAACCCGTACTGTTGTATAAATAAAATGGTGTCACGCTTTTGATAATGCTCCCTCTTTTCCGTTAATCGGGAGAAATAAAGCTCGATTTTATTTGATCCGGTTGTCTTGCTTAAGACTTGGCGGTACGACATGAAAACACGAAGTGAACCCGGCACCTCTAATGATCCATTTTAATGAAAGTGGGTTGACACTAACATGAGTATTTGACTCCATATTTGATTGGGGTGTGTTTGGGTAATTACACCATTCATTTATCCTCTTCCTTTTACTTCATCCCCGTTTAGTTATCCATTTTCATTTTGGAGTGTATTAGTCAATAGGTTATCTATTTACTTATTTTGTTGATTTTTGTGGGGTATCTTTCATGCAGGGCGGAACTAGCCTACTTTTACTAGGCTGTAGCCCTAGACAATTTTGGATCAAATAAAATTTAGTAAGCATATTAATATCATATATATCATGTTCATTGCGTAATTTTTAATCAAATTTAGTTAATCTCACCAGAGGGATCATTAAATACATTTTTTTTAGGTCATTGACAATAATGTTAATAGTAAATTTAAACAATTAATTTCAAACGCATCCGTGATTTTCACGGGTACAAAAACTAGTTTACCTATTCATATTGGTTGCTTTATTATCGAATAATAATTAATTAAATAAAGCTTTCATTAGCAGTGGCGAAATCAGAATTTGAAGTTAAATGGAGCGAAAGACTTTTAACGGGCGGACGGGTAATGCTATATGATAAACTCCAAATTTGTGTTTTCTAAAATTCTGACAACAATTTCGAAATTTACATAACTACGGCCTAAAAGAGCGAGTCCCCTTACTAGCCCCTATAGCTCATTGTATTTCGGATATTTGTTTTGTTTTTTTTTTTTTTTTTTTACAGCTTATATATCTAGCCCTAGTAGAAACTTATTCCTGGCGTGCATGAGTGGGGTGTGTTTTTTTTGGTCTAAATCACCATAACTATTGATTAGGATAAAAGAAATACTTAGTGAAGAGGTCCCGATTCTATAATAGCTTCCCTCCGCAAGAGAGCGTATCACATACGGCATTAGATTTGGTAGGTCACCTGATTCCCATGATTTGCAGTCTTAAAACGTACAAAACATCAAAGAAATTTAGTATTAAGGTCTAAACCAAACAACTATTAGCCAAATAAATCAGACACTAGGACACCAAGATGACACGTGAACTAAACTTGGACTTTTATAGGTTCTAATTTCAAACTATGTTTGTCAATTACATTGCTTAGTTCACCTAGCACACCCATAATACTCCTACACTACTCTAAATCCAAAACTACATATATGTCTTTAGCACTTTATAAAGTTATGTTTTATGTACGCTTAAATATTTCATTCTCAACTTATTCGTAGCAATTCAAGTGTAGTATTCGCTCTCACAAATATAAAATCATGGCTCGGAAAAGTGTTATTACGTTTGTGATACTATTGCTAGCGCCTATATTATTAGCAAATGTTGGTGCACAATCAAACTGTCCTATGGCTCTTACGTCCTTGTCTCCTTGCTTAACATTTAGCACCGGAAATTCATCCACCCCATCGCCGTCTTGTTGCTCCGAACTAGCTAATCTAGTCCAAACAGCTCCGTCATGTATTTGCGAGGCTCTTAACATTGGTGGTGCTCAAGCTGTGGGTTTTGTTCTTAGTCGATTTCTTCCTAGTTCCCTTCCGGGTGCTTGTAATCTCAAAATTCCTACGGATCAATGTAATGGTAAGTGTTTTTTTTTTTTTTCTTTTTTTCTTTTACAGTATCTTGTTTAGTTGTTTGTAAAAGTCGTTGTACTGAGTGATAGTTTCCCTACTCATAAAAACTTTTTATTAAAAAATTAGCCACCGACTTCAAATTAAAGTCTGAGCAAATATAGGAGGTCCTTAGGGCACATGCCCATATCTAATCACTGAAATCTTTTAATTGATAATAACCCGCTCCATATTAATCAAAACGAACTTGTCTTAATATTATATGTATATTTGAAATTAACAAAGTGTGGTACGCCTAACTAAAGGAAATATATTTTTTAAGCAAATTAATCAATTTAACTTTTATAAATTCTAGATATGCGGAAATAAAAACAATTGCGAGTACTAATTTGATGATGAAAAGAATCTGAAAAATATTAGTTGAAACGCCAAAATTAATTCACACTTCGGCTTGCTAATAACATTTTGAAAGTGTTGCAGGACTTGGATCAGCATCGAATCCTAATAATAATACACAGGGAAGCGAGGATACATACTCAAATGCTACTACATCCAACATTTCGTTGCTGCCTTCTATCTTCCTCACACTCTTTGCCTCATTTGCTGTACTGTCGCATGTTTTTGTCTGAGTTTTATACTGTTGATCCTTTTACCAGTAGTACATACAGAGCATATATCAACATTACATATATACATCACAAACTTTTATTTAAGACTCCGTTAAATAAGAATTCGTGATGTATCAAATGCACCCGATCCATTTGTAATTCATTTAAGCAAGTCCTCATTCTCAATGAATTTTATTAATTGATTTATTCTTGTATGTCATGTTCAATAAAAATGTTGTAGGTGTGAGGCAACGAGATTGCATTTTCACGTTAAGTCGATTAATTATTTAGTTATGAGTTATGCAACTTTAATGAAATTTTATTTCATTGAATATAAATTTTAATGTTAAATAAAGGTAGTCCGGGCGAAGAGTGAAGATCATGTAATCA
>VHZZ01020740.1:22769-38849 GCA_009801015.1 Silene noctiflora | reverse complement strand
TCGAGAAGGTGACGAGTGGAAGACCGCATTCAAAACTAAACAAGGTTTGTATGAGTGGCTCGTTATGCCATTTGGTCTTTGCAATGCTCCTAGTTTGTTTATGAGGTTAATGAACGAGGTGTTGAGAGTGATTGACTTGGTGGTTTGATATCCCAAAAATATTTTCCTTGAATAAGTTTGTAATGCCCTTTTAAATGTTTTGTTGTGGATAAATCTCAAAGTAAATCTCAAAATGTTGTGTAAAGTGAAATGTCAATTGAATTGTTTTGATGGAGGCGTACCACTTTGATGTGATTTGGTGAGGGTTCCATTGAATTGAGCCCCCGCATGGTTGTGAATTAGACCACACAAAGACAGAGTGACTATCACCCTTAGAAATCTATTGTCTAGAGGTTAACCGGTTGCCTAATAAGCGATTGGAGAAAACAAAGGACACTAGCAAGCGTTGGACAAACCCCATCAAATGTTTTGAAAGTTAATGAGGTCAAGTTTCAAATGTTAATCAAATCCACTTGTGTTTTAAAGAATTGAGCATTTCATTCCCAAAAACGTTTTGTTAATGCCACCTTGTTGAGCTTGGGACGATCCTTGGACTTTACACTTGTAGAGAACCCGAGACTTGCTATGCCACATGCCACTAACATCATAGGGATCATAATTCCATCCCATCCGATCGCCCTTGAAGAAATCATTTAGCGATTGTGGACAAAAGTACCCTAATTCGACACCATTTGGAGGTGACTTGTTTGTATCATCTTAGGCCTAGTAACTTGGATAACTTGTATCTATGATGGAATGTGTACCCTTATATTGCTTCCCATTTGGATGCATCTGTTGTCTTGTTTTTGTGCTTCATGTAGGATGCATCGCCATTTTGGTAAGCCCCACCTTGCCTTGAAAGAAGGCACCCTACCTCATGGATGTCTTGTTGTGAGTTGAAGGGGCGTAGTGACACCCGCTAATTGTCTCACATCGGCTAGGTTGTTAGTTAGTCTAAATAAAGGTCCTAGTTTAGTCACCTCTTTACTCGAATGAAAAAAGGTTCGGTTTGGGGATATTTGATGTGTCTCGTATTTATGCATATTTAGTCCCCTAACTAGCCTCGTTCCACCTGCTTTTATGCATGTATTAGGGTCGTTTATTATCTTTAGTTTCCTATTTGCTGTTCTATGAGGATTTGGTGTTTTTGGTAGGAGAAGAGTGCCAACCTTGGATTCATGAGCATTTTGGGAGCTACATGGATTGCACTTAACGACCAAGCGAAGAACAGGGACAAAGGCTAAAGACCATAGTACCTTTGTGAAGTATTTGGGCAATGATGAGGAGCCCCTATGAGTCCTGAGGAGCTCCCAAGAGTCTTGGTTCAGCAAGCCAAAAAGGCTGGAACTGAAGGAGAACTCGCGCGAGTCCTCCCAGACTCGAGCGAGTCTGCAGCCAGTTTGTGCGAGTCCTCCCTGACTCGAATGAGTCCCCTAGCAGCTCCCTTCCTTCTTAGAATACGAGGACTCCCACGAGTCCCACTGACTCTTGCCTCTCTTTGGACTAATTTGAGGGGCCTAATCGTCATTTAAGCCCTTAGTTAACCCTAATCTTGTACTTGATATAAATTGCCTATGTAATTATATTTTATAGTGGATATCATAGATCATTTGGATCAATCTCTTAGTTTAGTTTAGCTTAATTACATTTTAATCCTTTTCTTGTTATTCAAGTAATTCAAGATCTACTTTGTAATTAAAGAATTCTTGGGTTTGGTTTGAGGAATCGACAACTTCTCATCACTAATCAAAGCTTTCTTCTATTGTTCTTCCATTCCTTTGTTCACTTTAAGTTGGTATAATTCCTTTTAACCTTTGCTTAATCATTTATTTTGTTATTTACTTTATCATCATCATCATGTTTATGTTTGCTAAGATGTTTGACACCCTCTTTGGCATGACTATCAATATGATGTGTGAGTAGTCCTCTAGCTAGGGTTAGTGGGGGATTATGGGAGTAATCTTGGGGTAGATGTTTACATAATGAGTTCATATGAATGATTGATTGTTATGTTCTTCAACTTATGCACATGTTATGTTTGATGAAATGCTTGATTGAAACCTAGCATGATTTTCTATCTCTTTAATTAAACTTGTAATATATAAATCAACTCGAGTTTTGTTAGACCATGCATTTGTTAAATAGGGAGGAAGAAGTCGTTGTAGGTGTCGTAAGCTATAAATCAACTCGACGCCGTGACCTAAGTCTTCCAAAGGATTGTAAGATATAAACGAACTCGATCCTAGCATATCTTCAATCTTTTACCAGATTCATCACTAAGATCACACCATGTTTACCCTATGAACCCATGACACCCTAGTGCCTTTAATCAATTTTTTACATCTCCACTTTTAATTGCATGCTTTGTTACTTCCTTCATTTACATTTTCGTCATATTATCATAGCTTTCATCTCAAACTAAATTTATGACACCAAGACATGACTAGTTTGCAATTGATCATTGTTTGACAACCCGTCCTTTGGGATCAACCTCTACTTGCTACTTGATATTTAGTTAGAGTTATAAATATTGTTTGGTAGGCGTGACGACTAAGCCTCACACCAAGAGGTATGAGAAGAAGTGCCCGTAAGAGTTGGAAAATTCTTCATATCGGTGGACTTTATAATCGTGGAGATGGAGGAAGATTCTAACATACCCATCATTTTGGGAAGGCCATTTCAATACACCGTTGGAGCGGTTATTGATGTCAAACATGGTATGCTAACCCTTGAGGTCGGTGATGAAAAGATAACCTTCAACCTTGATAAGACAAGGAAAGGCTCAAGCATGAATGAACCATGCTTTATGGTTGATCACTATAATCGGGAAGGTGATAAGAATAAGCCAGAATATTCATCTAAGAATCCTATCAAGGAAGAAATTCCTAGTAGGAAGGATAAAGAGGCAATGGCTAACTAGAAGAAAAAAGTTGATGACATAGAGATAGCTCTATTCGGAGAGCTCGGAAATTTTCATGACAAGACCAAGGATGAGAGCTTGCATAGCTCACTTTCCATGACAAGAAACAATGAAGACCTTGATAGCCAAAAGAAACAAGATATGACTATGCCTACCCATAGTTTTCACACCAAATGAGGAGAGGTAAACGAAGTTAGTGGTTTATGGGATGATGAATTCGAGGGATTGATCAATCCTTATGTCGGTAACGCGATGACCCTAAACCAAGGTTATGTAGCTCCTTGTCATTACAACTTTGACATGGGATGCTATACTAATGAAGGCTATAATATGCCAAGGTTTATTCAAGACTTCTATCATCAATGGGAACAAGCCTTTGACTACTTCTATGGGGTGTTGAGCAATATCAACAACATCCTTACCTTACCCCATTGACAAGCTTTAAAATGGAGGAGAGTTTGGTGGAGTTCTCCCTAAACCACCATTTGTATATATACTAACCTATTAACTTGCATTTTTTTAAATTCATGCATTTCAATTTTTGCATTGCATTTCATTTCTTCATTTTAACAAGTTTTAGACATGAGAGTAAGTGAGGGAGGGTTAATAATTGTGTTTGAAGTGTGTAGAATGCAAAGACCAAGTATGGGGAAGCATATGCCTAGGCTAAACAAACCTCTGGAGCGCAATCTCATGCTAGGAAGTTTGAAAAAGGAAGAATTGGCCGAGCTAGGGAAGAATCTCCACAAGTTGGCCTCAACCTGCTGCAGAACTCGAGCGAGTTGCTGCTCAACTCGTACGAGCCCTCCAGAGCTCGTGCGAGTCCATACTGAACAAGAAATCCTGCCGCCCAACTCTCCTAACTCCAACAGAGCTCGAGCGAGCTCTACTGTTTTCTCCCCCTATTTCACGACTCACCTTTATTTCCTTCCTCATTTTTGCAAACACCATTCAAACAGAAACACCCTTTTTCTCTCACAATACCAAAACCCCAACATCAACATCATCAATTACTCACTCAAATTTATAATTTTTCATTGCAAACTTGATTGTAATCAAATTAAAACACTCCTTTGTCAGCATTTAGCCTTTCAAACATCTAAATCAACCAAATCTAACCAACAATTTCTAGGGGTTGAGAAATTTTGAAAATACCCAATTAATTGTTCAAGAGCTTGAAATTGGGAGAATGGAAGACCATAAAAGAAAATTCAAGTCTTGTTGACACAAATTCCATCAACCACAGGGAGTATTCAAACATGGCAAGGACAAAGGGAAACACTCAATCATCAAAATCCCAAAATTTGTCAAAAAGACAAAAGATATTGAAATCTAAAGCTCCAGTAGTCCGAGAGGAAGTAAGGGAAAGTATTGAAGCTATTGAGGAGGTCACCACTACCACCAACATCGGAGATTGAGCAACTAAACGATTTTCCGCAGGTAAAATTCCTTTATAATGATCATAAGAAAGTATTTGAATCCCTTAGCAAGAAAAAGTTTATTGCGACTAAGTTTGTTTGCCATGATTCCTTTGCTAAGTTGTGTATGCTTGACCAAACTAAGGCCTTTTTCGAGTCAATGGGTTTATCTACCATATTTGATATGAATGAATTGACATACTGCTCCCTTAACTTGGAATTTATTAGTTCCTTAAAGTTATCTAGGGTAGAGGATCATAAATATGTTAAATTCTTACTCGAAAATGTCTTAAAAAAAATGGCAAGGTGTGGACGCGGTCCACTTGAACGCCAGCTCGCGGTCGTAGGACAGTCGAAAGCCACGCTCGGCGGCATAAGTGTAAAATTCTATCGGCCTGATCTATTTAAATCGGTTGGTTTCGCCACGGTGAAGGTCTCGAAATGATGCTAGAGATGTTCAGAGTCGACCCCAATCAATTATGGGATACCACCGTTCAAATCCACTTTATACCTCGTTTAAACGAAGCAAAGAGCGGTTCTTGACATAGGTACTAAAGATAAGGACCCGTCCCTCTTTTTCCATCCTATCGCTAGAATGACCCTCGTACGCCCTGGATAAGGCCATCCACTATCCAAAGGTTCTGAGTATGAGGTGAGGGTATGTATTGGGAAACTCTTTAATAGAACACCTAATCCTGCCTGCAGTAGCGGCCTCTACTGATCGATCTTGGTGGGTTAAGTGCAAAAGTTAATAAAATGGGTTTAATGCATGAATGCGCATCCACAAGTGTAAACCTAACATGTGAGATTTGTTATGTCGTTTGTTTATCAAAATATCAAGTAGATGATGTCGAGTTGGATTTTAATGTTGATTTGCATGCATGAACGGAAATTAATCATCCATTTACCGAGATAGGTTTTTGGTGCTTAACACGATCCATTTGTTTGAAAAGGTGTTTGAAAACATTGAAATGTAAAGTTTGAACTTGTTAGTCTGATCCGTCATGTATTAGGGTTAACCGTAATCGGGATCGTCCTAAACAAGTGTTGGAAATGAAATAGAAGCAGTGCCAGGCAACCTTTAAGGCGCGAGCCTATTGACGATGCAACAAGGTCTGCTCAGATTTGAAAACTGGGGAAACTGAAAGGTACTTGGGCGCGAGACATACGACGGTCCATGGAGCCCTTCCTAGTTACTTAAAAGGTTATGAAAATGGTATTGAAACCCGCTTTTGTTGAAAAGGTCGTTAAGATCGTGATGAGGGTTAAAGTTGTCACACTCTATCAAACAATATTTATAAATCCAACAAATAACTAGAAAGTGGTACGTTGAAGTCGATCCATCGGACGGTGTGTTTTGTGTTGTAAGTCTATTTACTCTAAGAATGAAAATGTGACGATTTGGGTTTGAGGTGTAAACTAAACTACTATAACGAAAATGTAAGCAAATGAAATAACAAGGCAAGTAAATGGAGATATAAGCCAATGAAATAACAAGCACTAGGGTGCCATGGGTTCATAGGGGAAACATCGTATGATCATAGTAATGAATCCGGTAAACGATGGTAGTTTGTTCGGACCGAGTTGATTTATGTCGTACAATCCCTAGAGAAATTTACGTCCCGGAGCCGAGCTTATAGCTTTACAACACCTACAACTACTTTGTTCTCCCTATTCAACTATCTGCATGGTCTAATAATCTTTGAGTTGATTTATGTCTTACAAGTCTTGTTGAAAGGTTGGAGAATCATGTTAGGTTATCAATCAAGCATTTCATCAAACATAACATGTGCATAAGTGAAAACACAACATTCAACCATTCTTATGAACTAATGAAGTATAGATCTAACCAATGGTTACTCTCCTAATCCCCCACTAACCCTAGCAATCAGACTACTCACTACACATCGTGATTATCATGCTAAAAAATGTTGTCATCGATCATAACACATGTGAACATGATGTTTAAGCAAAGTATTAAGCAAAGGATTCACAAGTAAATAAAAAAGGATCAAGAAATTATACCAACAAATAATGGAAAGGAATGAAATCTTGAATAAAGATGAAGACTTGTCACTTAGTCTTCAATACAAAAACCAAGATATATCATAGTTTCAGGGTCAAAGTCTAATCTAATCTAATCTACTCCTAATCCTCTGTAAGGAGGCAATAAGCTCAAACTAAGGAGGCATTATCTCCAAATTATTACAAATAAGGTATATATAGTAAAGTACAAGATTAGGGTTGATTAAGGGCTTAAATAACGATTATACCCCTTGAGGAAGTCCAAAGACTTGCTAGAGGCAGAGGAACTCGTGGGAGTCCTCGCTTGAAAGATGATCACCCTGTTGGAGAATTTTCTCGAGCTTTGGGGAACTCGTGCAAGCTGTAGGCCAGCTCGCCCAAGCTGAGAAGAACTCGCGCGAGTTGGTGCGCAGTTGACCTATTTGAGCTTGGATTGTAAAACGAACGTCATTTCCTACTCTGGACTCCTATTGGAGTGATTCAAAAGCCTAGACCACTTTATTTTTTGACGTCGTTCCATCTATCATATTTTCAGGGTCAAACAAGCAATTCTTCATTTGGGTCCGAGCATTTTCCTCTTCTAGTCCCTCATTTGTCGTCATTGTTGAACAATAACTCGAGGCTAGTTAGCGTCCAAATCATCCCAAATCTTGATTTATTGAATAAGGAATTTTTTCTTGGTCTCCTCGTTGATTTTTGGTCGTTAGATACGATCAATTTAGATGTGAAATGCTACAATTAAGCAAGGTTAGCGCTCTTCTCCTACCAAAGGCACCAAAACCTCAAAGAATAGAAAATAGGAAGCTAAAGACAAGAAATGACCCTAATAATCATGTAAAACCATGTGGAACGAGGCTATTTAGGAGACTAAATGTGCGTAAATATGAGCCACATCAGACCGCTCTTGTTGAAAAGGTCGTTAAGACCTCTTTTGTTGAAAAGGTCGTTAAGACCGCTTTTGTAGAAAAGGTCGTTAAGAGCGCTTTTGTTACAAAGGTGTGTAGATACCTCATTTTTGCACCTTTTGCCAAACACCCAGTAATGATTGGGCTGCATGTTTAATATACGAAGCGATGATATGACATTCCATTAATTCGTCAACAAATGATTGCTCAAACAGTCATGTCAACCCCTTTGTTGTCATCTACGTACCGATACGGTCGTTTTGGAAATAATTAGAGTGCATTTGGAATCTAGGTCAAAAAACGTCTTCATTTTCTTAAAAACCATCTCAAATCTGAGTTGAGATATTTCTAGAAGTCCTAAATAATATCTAAATATTTTAATATTTCGAAATATAATTTTTTGACAGAATAAGGAAATGAAATCCTTTCCAAACTCTGAAAAAGCGTAAAATCTTTGATGCTAAAGGAGAAACAGCTCCAGGAGAGGACGCACAACCTGCCGCGCCTCTTTGTGGGCTTGATTCCAGCAGTATTCAAATCTTTCCCGATTTATTTCCGTTTTTTAATTCTTCCAAAACTCTCATCTCGTGATTACTGATTAGTATAAATAGAGGCCTCCGCCTCCCATATTCTTCACGCGAGGGTCCGCCCGTTCTCTTCTCTCTTTGCATTCTAAGACCACGTGCTTTTGCTTTGACGCCTACGTGCTTGATGTACTCTACCACGTAAGCCTACATCATTCTAGGTACCAGTCACGTTTGCACTGACCGACCAATTTGACCACTACACTTAATCAACCTTAATCAACTTGTTTTCTAAAATTCATTTTAAAGGGCATCTTCGTTTTACATCGAGTCGAGAAATCACTAACGACAATTTAGTCAATCTCGTTTAGTAAACATGTTCGAGAGTGTAAAATGCCTATTTATGCTTTTTTACTGTTTTCTTAAATTATGTAAGAGTTTACATCGAAAATATACTCGAAACCATTTTCAAAACCATAGATTTTAAGCCGTCTTAAAGAATCAGCACGGAAAGACCGTCGGGAAGAAACGCAGGAGCAGTTGTGCCTTCTGGAAAAGTCGCATCATCTGCTGCGCCTCTTCCAGAGGCTGCCTATCTGTTGTTACTCTTCTTCTTCTTCCCCGAGTATTAGTTGTTTCGTCTTTTTGTTCTTTCTTTTAATTTCTTTCTTTCTGTTATAAATTTAAGTTTTCTAATTTAATTTTATAAAATCCTTTTCGACCTAAATCCCTTATAATGGGATATTTGCGGGTTTTTGTCTCTTATTCAAATCTGGATTTCAATTGTTCGATTTTCCCATATCAAATCATTAAAATTCGACCTATTGTACATGTGTCATTCGTCTTTATGTCAATAACCTGCATAAATCACTTCCACTTTGAGTCTAATGCCAATAATCGATATAACTTCCATCAATGAACACTAACGAAAATGAGTCTAACTTTCACAGTTAGGACCCAGGTCTAGAACGAACTCAATAGCTGATGCGCCTCTTCCAGAGGACGCATCATGTACTGCGCCTGTTGTGGGGTGGTTTTTGCCTTTGAACTCGTCTTGTTTTGACGTAGCTTTTATAATTAGGTTATTAATCGACTATTATTCGTATTATTACCATAAGCTGTTCTATTTTACCTCTTAATTTAATTTATTTATTTATATTTTCCTTTGAGTATATTTACGACGTAAACTTATGTATTCTCATTGTAATCTATTCTTGTATAATTTATTTTTTCATCTTATATGATTTATTTATCTGGCATTCATATCTAATTAATCTAAATTCCCTACTTCAACCCAATTGTATGCTAATTATGTTTAACCGACTTAGTCTAATTCACATTTTAGGATAAAACGTTGTTTATTGCATTGCATGCATTTAAACTAATAACATATCGAGTATAAATGACATTCCCAGATCATTAGTAGAGGCCGCTATCGAGGCGGCGGGATTAGGTGTTCTCATAAGAGCCTCCTAGTACGTACCCTCGCCCCTTTCTCGGATATCTATGAACACCAGTGTTCATTGGCATCGCGAGAGTCATTCTAGACATGGAATGCTAAGGGTGACAAATTTTTTAGTGTTCATGTCATTACTTTGTGTCTTGGCATGATATGAAGTATTCGAACGGATCCAATTATCCACAAACATGGGTGGCGACTCCACAAATGCAGGCTTGTTCAAACCATTCACCGGTTTCAATGTCTTTCAAATCGGTAACGGCCCAATACATGCTTTGTCCACACAAAGTTCCGTGGGAGAAGTACCGCCGCCTCAAACTTTCCAACGCGCGGGTGCACACAACGCGCATTACCCATGTCCACAAGCTTTAGAACATGAGTCTAAATATTCATCATTATGTTGATGATATTCGTTGTCGGGTTCAAAAATAAAGATGAAAATGCATGATATGAGCTAATTATGTTGAATTCATTACTTTGTAATTAGTCAAACTTTATCATCGTACTTAGGTTTAACCGACATGGTATGAGGAACCAAGGATGATTATGAATATGACTAAAATGTTTGCAAAAATGAAAGTTATAGGAGATGAAATTGTTTGAATCTCCGTATATTTGTTATTAACCAACAATATCATCGTTACACGGAGTAAAACCGTCATGTTACAAATAACCAAGGATGATTTCGGTAATGGTCAAAAATATTTTTCATGAAAATGTTTTGAAATGGTAAGAAAATCGTAAAGGAAGTTGATAAAATAACTTGTTGAAATGTAAAGGAATGATGAACTCAAACACTTTTGAGTTCTGACCAAAAGAGCCTAAAGAGGCGCGAAGTACCTAGTTGTGACTAGAAGCTTCTTTCTCAGGTCAAAACCCGGTTTTGGCTCAAGCAATCCATGTTTTGGATCATGTTATGCATGTTTTATCATGTTGAAGTCGCGAAAACAATAAAGAAAACAAGAAATAAGACGATTTATTACACCCTCATACTTACATGCTCGGTTTCTTGACGTGAAATCGACAAAGTGTAAAACTTTTGAGTCGGAAAGCACGATTTGAAAAACCGTTTTTTAAAGATGGAGTGTTGTTTTGCTTTAGTGTTGCTTTGATTTAGTGTTGGTGTAATTGGTCGAAGTGGTATTTCAAGTGTTTTTAATGCACGATGACGGTACCAAATAATGTGTATGCCTCGTGTTTTCAATCGGTAGGTCGAAAACATGTGTCAGTTTTTGACTTTAGAAGTGGAGGTCTAGAATTTTAAGGGAGAAAGAAGGGGCGGACTCTCGCGAGCTTGTATATGGTGGTGCTTAAGGGGTATTTACAAAGAAAGGTGTGGTGTTGTGCCTTTTGGAAGACGTGACCATGCAGGCCACCGATTGAGGCGCGAGTGTATTGGGGACACAAGGGGCTGTCTTGTCCCTTTCGCAAATTTGGAATTTGAGGTTTGTTCTACCCTGGGTTTTGTTGGGTATGTTTTGTGGTTATTACTATTTTACCATGTACAATTAGATGTGGATGATATTTGGGGTGGGTTTGTCGTGTTTGACTCGTGTTTGAGTCGAGATTTGAATTTTGAGTCGGTTTTTGGTCCCGTGTCAGTTTTGACTCTAATTAGTGTCATTACGACCCCGTCGACATGCATAAAACACTCCAGGTATTTTGGAAATGTATTAAAATGTTATTTCTTTTCGAAATCGTTTTGAGCTTTCCGACGCACTGATATACAAAATTTCGATCGAACACAGCGATTTCCGAACCATGTTTGATGATTCATATTTATATATACATTTATGCCTCCCTTTAACTGCTTTTTGTATAGATTTCGTACTAGAATATGTCTTTTAGATGCCTTTTATGTTAGAATGTTGTTACTGCCGCTATTGGGTGTTCAATGCAGAATTGATGCATTTGAGGAGCAAAATAATGAAATGAAGCACCGCGGAATGGCATAAAGGAATACACGAAGCATGGCACGAATATCTAGAGGAAGAAAAGATAAGATAAGACGAAAAGGTGACAAAAAGAGGAACTTCAGATTACTAATGCCCACTTTGAAGACCATAACTTGATTTATACAAATGATAATCAAGTAATTTATATTGGAGGTGAAATCTTATCCTGTTAGCTTTCCAACGCCACCAAAAACGCTTGATTTGCCCAAGTAACGAAGAAATGGAGACCGTTTGAAGTTCAGTGCGCGTTGCAGGAAGATGCTGAGAAGAGTATACTCGATCGAGTCCACCACAAACTCGATCGAGTATCTACATGAAATTGAGAAATATGCAAATGTCGAGAGTTGGGGATATTGGGAAGTTAATACTCGATCGAGTCCACCACAAACTCGATCGAGTATCCACCGAGAGTCTGACTTCCGGAAGGACTTTCCTAAAGTCGGTATATGTTTTCTTTAAATACCCAATCCGTGCCCTATTGTAATTTTAGACATCTTATTACCCTACTTTTCGGTACTTTTACAATAATTCTCTCTCTATATACCTAGATTAGTTTATTTTACATATTGCATTCGGATCTAGACCTTGTTCATCATTAATTCCGTACGGTATTTTATTCAATCTTTCTTAAGTACTTTCAATAATCTTTGTTCATCTTTTATGCTCTTAATTTTGCTTCCTTTAATTATTATTGTTGTTCTTCCCTTTAATATGAGTAGCTAAACCTTTAATCTAGGGTGAAAGGGATCTAGGTTGTTACAAGGGGTAAAAGCTATGAATTGATAGTTAAATCTGCTTATTTATTGTTGTTCAGTTATTGTTTGAATCTAGTTAATTAGTTTCTGCAGGATTAATTAATTAGTATAGCGAACTAGGATTTCTACCGACCGTATTAAGACTAGTATAGGCCACGATAACTGAATGGAACTAGTTTAATGATGGCGACCGCATTTTAGACTAGATCTAAAGGAAATATAGAATCGACCGATCATATGTACTTAAACAATGAGTTAGCCCTATCAATGAATTATATAACACCCTGTATAACTACCTATTATTGTTTAAACTCTATTAATTTAATCGCAATTAGTTTTAGATAAATCAACCAAATCAAACCTTCAAGCAATTGGTTACCTCTAGACAATTTATTAGAATAACGAATAATTACTACCGCCTCCCTGTGGATTCGACCCTGTCTTACCGCTAGTTACTAGTTAGTCTCCGATAGGTTTACTTTGATTAAGGTGATACGACTTTAGCCTTATCAATGTTGTAGTCCGATAATCATCGAGTGTTTGTTGGGGCTTCCAAAGATACTGGGTATCTACAGAGCCCCAACATTGACTGAGGCTTGGACAGGACGAAAGTCAGAGTATAGCCACCAGGTCAATCAAAGATTATAACCTGGAGACTAAAGCGACGTTGAGACGACACAAAAGGATTTGAGCCAAGGAGTTGCCGCCGGGAAGGGCGACGTCGGGGCGACTCGGTTATTTGAGTCAAGGACCTGCCGTCGGGAATAATTTAGAGTTTGTCGACTACAGCTGCAAGTCGTTTAAAGTCCGTTGGACTACGCATAAAGGCTCGCCAGCCATAGGAAGGAGCCATACCTGATGAATCTTCGAGATATGTCCTTGATTTGTTCTTGCTCATGCGTAGAGGCTCGCCAGCCACGTTAATGTTGCTTGTGCGTAGAGTGTCGCCAACCTTTGATAGTTGAGTGATCGACTACGTGAAATGACCTGAGTCATCGGGCCTATTTCAAAAGGTTGTTTGTTGTCAGTGTGTGGAGATTCGTCAGCCATTGATATTCGAGTGATCGAATGCGGGAAACGGCCTGAATCATCGGGCCTATTTTAAGAGGTTGTTTGTCCAACTGACTTGTTGGGGAGAGACGTTGGTGCCGCTGGGGGAGGAAGGTTATGGATTCCGCTTTGCTTGACGCTCGGTCATTGCTGCTTATGCAGGTAGATTTGTAAGTTTGTTAAAGAATGACCCCGCTGGGAGGTCTTTAAGGGTTTTAAGGTAATTTTAGTGTTTAAAGGAGATGTTTGTAATGCTCGGGAGAGATAGGCCATTTGGGTCTTGGGCCTGGCTCTTGCGGATGACAACTTTTATTACTGTCATTTGCAATTTTGAATTTTGAAGAGAAATAACGATTTTATGGCCGCCATTCGAAATTTTTGCGAGAACAACAAGTTTTGAATTTTGCTATTTGCGATTGTGAAGAAAATAACGTTTTTTTTATATAATTCCGTCATTTGCAATTTTTGCGAGAAGAACGAGCTTGAATTTCGCTATTTTGCATTTGTGAAGAAAATAACGGTTTTTAATTTCGCCATTCGCAATTTTTGTGAGAATAACGAGTTTGAATTTCGCTATTTTGCATTTGTGAAGAAAATAACGGTTTTTAATTCCGGCAATTGCAATTTTTGTGAGAATTGCGAGTTTGAATTTCGTTATTTGCATTTGTGATTGAGTGTTGGTATTTAGACGTGCATTTTGGGCAAAAGCCCAAAACTTGCAAGAAAAAACAGGAGTACCCCAAAGAGGCGCGAGCCCTTTTGCGATCCAAAGGGCTCCCCTTTTTTTCTTCAAAAAAGACGCGATAGTCATTTTCTCTTAATTCATCATTTTTTCGAGAAAAATCAAACGAAAAGCTCTCAAAAATCGCCATTGTCGACCTTGTTAGTTTCTTGGATTAGTGCCATTATCGCTATGTCATCTCATGGTATGTAAATCCTCTCGATTATGTTTGCATTTTTATGTTTGAATTAGGTTGAAACCTTAATTTGTCTCATATCGATTTGGGTGCTTTTATTTCGCTCGTTTTTGCCCAAAATTAGTGCTTGAATTAGGTTAGAAACCTATCTATTTTTTTTTGGTAAAAGGTCAGCTTCTCATTAAAACATAACAATCAATTTACATGACCAATTCTTAATACATAAAAGGATTAAACAACATTATAAAGTTCAAGCTCTAATCCAATCTTCATCTCTTTTTGACTTAGCAAAGTTAAGCCAAACTGCGATCTAATCTTCATTTGTTGACGAATAGCCATAAGGACTGCATCAGGATGACTAAGGAAACCATCTAGTCTGGCCTGATTTCTTTGCTTCCAAACAGCATAAAAAGCTGCTTGAATCCAAGCATTAACAACTTTCTTCTTTACTCGAGCCCATGGCTTAGCATGAATCCATGGCAAAATATTACTAGCAGGAAATCGAACACGTAGCATCAGACTAATTCTGCTAATGATCTGCTGAGTATAGCAGCAATTCTGGAATAAATGCTCATGACTTTCAGAAGCAGCATCACATAACAAACATTGATCATCTTGAGAAATACCCAACTGTGCCAATTTGTCCTTAAGCATAAGTGCCTTCCTTGCAATTAACCAATTCGTGAAAGTATGCTTTAGGATACTCCAATTATTCCAGATAAACTTATCCCATTGCACCACAGTATGAATAGGTCGACACCAATGGTAACCACTTGATATAGTATAACCAGCAAGATTAGGCAGCCAAGTCCCAACACTAAAACCAGACTGAAGCTTTACCTCAACCTTGCATATTGCCTTCTAACTCCAAGGAGCATCAGGCTTAGACATATATGAACTTCAATCAGCTCCTTTTATGTAAAGATGATCAACCCATTTAACCCACAAATTATCTGGTTTAGTGTAAATCCACCAAACCAGCTTCCCAATAGCAGTAGTATTCCAAGCAAAACTATTTTTAATACCCAAACCACCTTCAGATTTTGGAGTAAAAATATTATCCCAACTGACTCTAGGAGCTTTCATATACAGAAAACTATCTAGGAGTATAGGGATGCTTTTAGTTTGCATTATTGTCTCCGTTCCGGTCCCCTATGTGCGAAAAACGCGAATGCGGCGTGAAAACGTATCATTTTTCAATGTTGTGCTTATTTGCTCGAAACATGGGTCCCATTGAGTTGCATTGTAATCGAGGAAGGTTGATTTTGCTATGTGAATCCCTTGTTGTATGCGAGGGGTGAAAATTTTGCATTTTGCGTTTGTTAGACGGTCTTATGTTGACAAATTAAGCACTTGTTTGGTCTCGGGCTAAGTCGTCTAGCTTTGGCATGTTCCCTAGAGATGGTTTGGGTTACCTTGGGATGTAATTGGGCTACGTTGCTTTGCCGTGGCCGCTTTTGAGTTTTTGGCCTTTTTTTGCGCTTAATTTGGCATAATATTGCCTCGTTCGGGCTTTGTTGGTTGTCTTAAAGACGATTCATTTCGGAGTGCAGGCCGGCATCCGGCCCACCGGCAGGGGCGCACACCAGGGTCGAAATCGTGAAGGAAAAGAGTTGAGAGGCCTCCCAGCCGGCAGGCCGGCAGGCCGGCCCACCGGTAGGGAGACCCATGAATGAAGAAATTGAAGAGTAGAGAGTGCGCGCGCCGGTGGATCGGCAGCCGGTTACCCAACCAGCAGCGAAACTTTAGTTCTTTCGAACAATTGTTTTATTTCAGAAAAAAAAGGAAGGGTGCCCCAACCGGCAGACCGGCGCCCGGTCGCCTACCGGCTGGGAGCCCCAATTCTCAATTAAAAAAACACACGACTCCTACCTTCTTCTACCTTCTAATTTCATTTTTTCTCATCTCCTTCTCCCTCTTCTACATCCCAAACACCACAAATCACCATTAAATCATTCCTACTTTCATCCCATCTCCATTAATCACCCATTCACCCTAATCCAAGAGGTCACCCATTCCTACTGACAAGTATGGCATCCAAGAGGTCTAGAGCAGATTTGGTTCGGGCTCAAGCGGAGCTTGTGGCGGCTGCCGCCAGCGACACCAACCCGGA
>VHZZ01020737.1:8098-26574 GCA_009801015.1 Silene noctiflora | reverse complement strand
ATGGAGTGGGAAACAAAGAGTTGAACTCATAGAGTCGCCTCTAGCAGCTGATATGAGAACGAAAGTGAGCAACGACGGTGCGGGCAAGGCAGACTAAGAACTCTGGTGCCGAGTTGGATACATGAATGAAGGAGAAAGAATATTGTGGAAAATATGTTTATTTTCATGGCGTCCGAGTCTCTTAAGAGTTTCAGAGTTTTTTTTTTTTTCTCTTGCGGTTATCTCCCTTACATAATAGGTGGGGTGGTTATCTAGTGGGTTATTGACTTATTGGGTAGTTTTCTGTAGTGTATTTGTTAACTTTGTACAGAGTAGTTACATTGTATACAAATACTATACTATACGATGGATTAAACATAGCCTGACACATAAGCACTTTTGTGTATAGTGGCTTTTGCTTTAATAAAGTAAATGATGATGGTCGAAACTCCCGCATAGATGTTGAATCGGTTGGCCTCTGTAAAACTGCATAATTCTATCCATTCTAGGCCGTTTAAAGGTCTTGTTAGAGAATTTGAGAGTTGAATACGTAATTGAGACAACGGACTCAATCGAACATGCACGTCGCTCTGAACATATTATTCCCAAGAAAAACAAGCATCTATCGTACAATTTTATAACATCCTATTCTAGTGGTTCTTCCAACTTCATTGATATTCGTTAATTTTTGGTAACTACAAATACAGCAATTGATGTTTTTATCTGTCTGCCCCTGATGTTGGGGCACAGAATTGATGAACTAAATACCGGGAAATATTAATGCGGGTGTCTACTTTGAACCAGTAAATAATAAACAAAAAAAATAACAAAAATAACACATGCTGAAAGCTATAACTCTACATCTATACTCTTAGGGAACCAGTGAGGGCTCCACTACTGGAGGTCTCGGGTCTCGTCTTGGCAGTCCAATCTAAAGAGCGTCTCCACTCTTCTGGTCGCCAAAAATACGCTGCCTGAAGTCAGAAACCATCATAGGTAGACCTTTGTGGAGTGGGATCTTGGGCTCCCAACCCAGCATTTCCTTAGCCCTAGTGATGTCGGGCTTCCTCTTGTGAGGATCATCCTCTGTGTTTGGCCTAAACTCGATCTTTGCATTTGGGTCTATTGTTTCTTGAACCACCTACAGGAAATTAGGGTACTTCATAAGCATATATGGCGTACTATAATTTCCCGTTTGTCTAAATGCAACTCTAATTCGAATGCTTGCGTTAGCAGTCGAATTTTAGTACCAACATGACAGGGCTGGTCCCCTCTTGATTGACAACTTTAATTTGCAACTTCATATACTCCGTACATTTTAGCGCACTGACTGTCACTTGGTCCCCCTTAATTCAATGAATGATTGGAGAATACTTTAAACTTACGGTCAAGAGTTCAAGCTTTGACACAGGGTTCAGGAAGAAATGTTCGTTGATGGCCAGAAACTCACTTCCTGGCCGCCTACTATAAGGCAAACAGCTGCTTTGTTCTTGGTCTCAACTTACTCGTTTCCTTAGTTTTCCCACCTCTACTTTCCCATCGACTGTCCTTTTTCTTACCTTGATGAGTTTCTCAGTGTTTACCATGGGGGAAGTTACAGCTAATGTCAGTAATTTCCTGTTAGTAATTGGTAGTACAAGTCAAGGCTACCAAAGTATGACAACGCGGGTAAAGTTATGACCTCAAGAAAAAAAAAGACGGTCGATAATCGAGATGCAACAGGTCTAAACAAAGTTGATGGAGTACCTTAGCAAGTTCAAGCATGGTGAATTCACCCGGATTTCCGAGGTTGAAAGGACCGACGTGCTCACCCTCCATTAGCCGCATTAGTCCTTCCACCTGTTACATTGAACGTTGGAACATATCCGTTAATATTCAATGAGTCTTGAATTTTGAGTCTTGTATGTTCCTCATTTAATCCCTCATTCGGGTTACGTTTCGTACGGAATAAAATAAGTAAAATGTCTCATAAAAATCCTGAATCTAAGAATAATATTGTACCCAAATTAGATGTATCAGACGCCCAAAGGGTTTATGAAGGAGGCAATGCCATGTGCCACGTGATAAAGAATGCAACTGAGGACCAATTATTGACCATTCACTCAGAAAGTGGCCAAAAAAAAGCACATTCAATTTCCTTGGTAGTTGAAACTTACACATGCAATAGAAGATATTATGCCCTCATTGTTAAGTATTCTGCAAGTAAATTAATTAATCGATCCGCATAAGGTGGTTGATTCCTCTAATGAAGTTTCGAGTTTCTTTGTTTCGGTGTTTTAACATGATTAAACAATCTCTTACAACATTCCCGACATTTTTTATAATTAACCCAATTTAGTCGTTATAACTTCTACTCCGTGTAACAGTTCAACAGAAAATCAATTAATGAATTTACTTGAGAATTATCAAAAGTATACACAATTTGATTCAATTTAGTCGTTATAGAACAAACGTAAGGCTATATCATCATGCAAGATTTAAGGGAAAGAACAAAACTAACAGTGACGGAAGAGTAAAACTTACCAAGTCGGAAACATACTGGAAGCTCCTGGTTTGCTTTCCATCACCATAAACCGTCATTGGTTCCTTCCTCAAAGCCTGCAATACATTCAATATGCATTTTCTATAAAAAAAACAAATTGTCATTTTAGTTTATAAAACAAAATGGAGAATCATGAAATCCCAATTACCTGTGCGACGAAATTACTGACAACACGACCGTCATCAATGCACATACGGGGCCCGTATGTGTTAAAAATCCTAGCAATTCTCACCTGCAAACAATGTAGCAAGTCAGCAATCAAAATGTTACAAAGATTGAAATGTTAGAAGGTACTCCATGTTGATTGGCCAAGTAAAATACTAATTCGGTCTGAGTCATTTGTCTACCACTATTTAAATCCGTCGTTTAAAAAAAAATCAAAGGTAAATAATTGAATGAGACTGAGGAAACAATATTTATCGTATGCTAACCTCAACACCTGCACCTCTGTGGTAATCCATGGCCAATGTTTCAGCTGTACGCTTTCCCTCATCATAACAACTTCTGACACCTACCAAACCAACCAACACACAATCAATTACTCCACGTTATACTATCACCATCTACCGCTATCAAAATCAGCATAAGTGCACAACTAAATGAAATAAAATGCTGACAAAAATTAATCTTGCAACTCTCTCATGCCCTATGTTACTATGACTCTTCTCATTCCCCACATACCCTGTGTTCGTTAGTGGACACTTGGGACACCTTATTTTAAACCAAAATATGCGGGGTTTTCCGTATAACAGTTGGTCTTTTACGACGGGCATATTCATCTTACGATTAAAACGAATCAAACAACACTCTCTTGGTTTTCGCATACTGTTTCATCTTATTTGTTATATTTAACTCGTTTTAAGTTTCATCTTAAATGATAATTAGCCAAACAAGAATATGTGTAAATACTGAGTACGTACAAATGTAAAATTTATTAAATTGCATAGCCCAGAGAATGGGAAGTTGGGAACAACTTTAAAGAGTGGACCCTTAAGTAGCAGGATATTCAGAAACAATGCCAAAAACACACGTGGTCAACTGCCCACAGAATGACACCCAAATAGTGAGGGAAATGAAGATATTTTTTTTCTTTTGTTGTAAAATAGTGCGAGGCCCACGTGGCATCTCTTATTTCCTACTTTCCCGCTCAAGTTAGCTACTACATTAAGTTTACACTAACGTGAACGTTATTCTGCGTTACCATATTAACACATAAGTGGTTGATTATACAACATGTAGCACGTCGTGCAACGTTTATGCCATACGTAAAGCTGCCAACAACGTGTAGGATTTCGTAAAGGTCTCATCTTGGGTAATTGTACATCGTATTTAGCCGTTTTTTAATTATGATGAGTACATTAACAGATAATTAAATTACTACATTTGCATAGCATCGGTAGTTTGAGATTCAACAACTGTTTTATGAGATTCAATAACTGTTTTATGAGATTCAATAACTGTTTTAAGTCGTAAAATAACTGCTAATGCTAAAATGTTATCGGATGATACTTAATTTCAATACTCGGTTTTCCACTAACTAATACGGACTAGGGAGACTATCTCACTTTCGTGCTTGCAAAATGATCAAATTGTCCTAATACACGATAAAGGCCAAACTACTTATTGCATTTGCCATGGCTTACCAAACTTTTTTTTTCTCTTCAATAAAAAGTACTCTACATCAAGTTCTAAATGGAACCAAGTAGAGTAAAAAAGAGAGTGAAATTCATACCAATAGGATTGACGTTGCCCCAATAAGTCTCTTTTTGAGGGTGTTCCAAGGGATCACCATAAACTTCACTGGTGCTTGTTAATAGAAACCTCGCACCTACTCTTTTTGCTAATCCCAGCATATTCAATGTTCCTACCACATTCGTCTTGTTCCTTTCTTCATTAAGGCCAAACACGCATTCATAATCACATTCTTCATCATATATCACATCAATTATATCGTCAACACACAAAAAAAACATCACCAAGCTACATTATTTAATCTAATTCTAACATTCTACTCAATTTACTCACTAATCTCAACTACCCCACCTTTCTAAACCCTCCATCCTACTAAAAAAAATAGTAAAAAACATTCCTTTTTGCAACCCACCAATATTCCGATCTATACCGGGATTATACAAGACTAACTCCGCAACCTAATTAGTGGCAGAACCTAACTGATAGTATGATAAGGTAAACTAGAAAAAATCAAAATTTTAAGCTAAAATTTTCAAAAATTAGCATCCCTACTAACCCCCTAATTCGGAAGATGAAACTAGTTGACATCCAATCCACTAACCAAAATTTCGTCAAAATTAAAATTCGAGATCTTCGAGTAATAACCATCTACATTTTGCAAAACAACGTTAAAAATTCATACAAAATCGTTAAAATGACTCAATGTGCACTGGTAAAAAGTTAGCTGTCAGTTCTCGTCAAAAATACAAATAATCAAACAGCATAAAAAAAAACTACCAAGTCTTGCTTGGACGGGTCAAATACTAATAAAGCCAGAACTTTTGGCATTTCCTAGGCAATTTGCCATATGATTTGGCATGTATTTGACCCGTCAAGCTTAAAATACGAGAATTTGTGGAAAAAAAAAAGCATAAGAAAAAAAGGATATGATAGTTTTAACAGGGTTATGTTTATAATGAACAGGGGAAGCAGGACAAGCAAGATGATAGATCTGATCAACTTCCAACAAAATCGGCTCAACGACGTCGTGTCGTATCAATTCAAATCGAGGGTTTCCAAAATGATGCATTACATTCTCTTTATTCCCCGTAAAAAAATTATCAACAACAATCACACTATCTCCACGTGCGATCAACCGATCCACCAAATGCGACCCGACGAACCCGGCCCCGCCCGTCACGACAATCCGCAATCCCTTCCTTTTCAACCCGAGTGGCGCCTTTCCGGATCGGAACGAGTCGGCGACGACTCGGCGGGGGTTGATCCGGGTCAACTCGGTGGATAGGAAGGAGTCGTCGGGGAACGCAGCAGAGGTGACGGCGGAGGGCGCGGTGGTGGGGGAGAGGGAGGTGAAGAGGAGGAATGCAATTGCTGCGCCGATTAAGAGGAAGACGAGGCGTTGTTCGCGTAAGAGGTAGTGGATGGGTCGGGTTACGGTTGTTAGGAGGAATGGTTTGTCGGGTTTGGGTGAGTATGAGTCGGATTTGTGTTGAGATTCGTGTCCGCCTCGGAAGATGAGCTCGGACGCCATAGGAGCGAGTTGACTCGGGCGAGTTGGACCGAGTTGAGGGAGGAGGAGAGAGATTATGTAGTGGTGTGTGTTTGTATTGGAGGCGAAATGTTATGCTGTTGCCGTGGAGGTGATATAAAGGGTGAAAGGTGTTTAGCGGTGCTGAAATGACGGTTTTACCCTTTTGTTTTATGATTTTGTGTGTCAACTCCGTTTATAACGCCATACTTTCCATTTGTTATAAAGTTTGATTGTAATAATAATGTGATATCTTTTCACTTTTGAATAAATGGCCAAATGATAAAATTATTGTAAAAATGATTGAATTATTAAATGACGGATTATTTTGTTATTGTTACCCTTTTTTTTTTTAAAGATAAGAAACTAGGTTGATCATTTAGGGTAGGACCAACATATCTCATCCTTTCGAATGAGGGAGGTAAATTGAAATCATCGACTTTCAAACCACTTCGAAAGGAGTTGGACAAAAATGTTCAATAAAGACCATAAATTCAGAAACTTTGTTAACTTTGTTGGTCTCACGAAAATAATGTTTAATAATTACTTCCTCGAAGAAATGAAGGTATAACCTCACTTCTTTGATAATACATAAAATTTCCCACGGATCTGCTAAGTACTACGGATCGAGTTAATAACATATAAATTATCATCTTTAATAATTAGCTTTGAAACTCCCAAATATTTAGCCGCTAAAATGCTTTCTTTTAACGCGAGAGCTTCTACAATAAGAAAGCTATTAGAATAATTCGATCCACAATTCTTTGCTCCTAACAAAACAACTTAACATTATGATCCTCATCCTAAAACTTACTATTTAAGTCTTCTTAATGTGTGCCTTAAGAGCATATTTTAGAAAAAAAAAACTAAAAAACTAAAACACACCAAATACAAGAAATTGGACTATGTGCAAATAAAACGAGTCTATTTGACCCGTCTTATGCTTAAGACGGAAGGTTCCGTCTTAAATGAGAATTTGTGATTAATCACTTATTATAACACCCCCGTTTAACCAAGAGTCTTTAGCAAGACATTCTCAGTTAAATGAGTTGTTACCATCTCGGTTGTCCAAGGTAGTGAGTAACAAATTAAACAAACACAAGGTACTTTATTAAAAGATTACATCAATACTGTAAAACCATCTTAAACTGTCTTATTACATATTGAAACCAACGGAGTTAATAAAACTAATACAGTCTAAGTCTTTTAAATAAATAAATGTCAAACTATAACCCAAACTACTAAAGACTGGCCAAGACTCGGATAGCTCAGCATCTCACGTCTTACGCTCCAGTCAAAGCATAACATCAACAACTTACTAAACGGTGCCTGCTAAATCAATTGCTCCTCATTTGAACGGAAATAACAAATGGATCATAACAGGTCATCAAGATGAAAGGTTTGGGTGACAATTTACACAAGACACAAACACTCTCAATCAACGGTTGAGTAGGGACATACCTTAATCATCTTAACAAAATAACATCAGTATAATTAACAAGAATACTATAAAACGCAGCAAATACAATAACTGATACAACGCACACGACCACGTGCCAACCGTCCGGACATTCTCCATCATAGCACAACCCCTTTTTTCTACAACGTGCTTACCATCACTGTGGTACAACCCCTTAACAATGTACCGTAACAATCATTGTGGCACAACTCCCTTAAAAACGTACGATGACAATCGCAATTTTGATTGCACCACCCCCATTAACAACGTGCTAATCGCCTTCTCCTCATGTCTCCTCACAATACCATATTCATAATAAAAGTAATACATACAACAACCATCTCAATTAATCTATTATAATATAAGATTATCATAGAATCACCACAGGTCAACAAACACTAGTATTAAACGAGTACACATCTTGAAACCATCACGGGACACATGAAACCATAAAAAACAAAACACAATAAGAGATGAGTAGAGTAGATCCCTACCTTTTAGCAACTTCCCACGCCACACGCCTAGCACACGCCTCTAGTACCACTCCTCTAAGAAATTGCTACCTATAACATTCATAGAATTGTATGCAATCACTAACTAAATCATACAATCCCCCGTTATAATCTAGTTTCCCCAAATCATGGTCTAGGGTTTGGTCTTATACATGCTAGGTCAATAATTACAACGTCTTTAATGTAAATAAATGATTAGAAACTTAAATTAGAACACTTGCTAAAAAAGGACACTTGCTAAGAAAAAGCTGTGAACTTGCTTGTTTAACCAAAGATCCCAAATTCAAATTTGCAATTTCGCTCCCTCTAATTGATTTTTCTGTGAATATGTAATACCCAGATTTTTTAAAACTTATAAAGGAACCTTGAAATGCGTGAGAGAACCTTAGATTGGACGAGAGACTACTTATGAGTGAGGTTATAGCTGTGCAGTAGACCAAGTGTAAACCGTACTAGACCAAGTGAGTGTGCAGTGGACCGAGTGAAAGAAGTAGTGGATTGAGTGAGTGTCACTAAGCCGAGTATAGGTAGTACTCGACCGAGTGAGGGGAACTCGGGCGAGTGGGGACTCAGCACTCGACCGAGTGCACTATGTCAGTAGATGATATAACCTATGACGGGATCTATTTTCCACCTACCTCTAAATCATTTAATTCTCTCTCTAAACCTCCAAATCCTCTCTCTTCTCTCACTTCTCCATGGGTTCAAACTTGGATTAATATTATACACCTTTCTCCTTCTTCCTTTTACCTTGTGAGTAAGATCTACCCTTTTCTATTTCTTTTATGAACCCTAATTTTTTTTTTTTTTTTTTTTTTTTTTTTTTGATTAGTAACTATTATGAGTAATATGGGTAATTAATGGGTATTAATAAAGGGTTTTATATTGTATAATAGTTTAGGATATATTGTGTTGGTTATTATGTAATAAATTATGTAGGATGAGACGGGATCTTGCTTATCTCGGATTGCTTATGGAGTATGCTAAAAGGTAGGATTTTCCTACTTGATTTTGGTAATATGAATGCTTGTTTGTGTGTCCATTGTTATCATTTCATGGTAGAGGTAGTATTGCATCTTATCTTGACATTGTGAGATTTTGTGAGTCTTGTGTTGTTATCGGAATTGCATTATATTATGATAAAGAGATATGTTGAATTAAAGAGTCAGAATAATTATGGAAATTGTTATTCATGACATATTTTGGATTGTGTCTCATGATAAGTCGTATAATTGGTTGTTGTATTGCATATTGTATACATATGATTATTGTGGATGTGGTTAGTAGAGTTGTAGTGGTGATACATGGTTGTTGAGGAGACGTAAAACGGGTCGGGAGATTGTCTTACGCTTGGATCGCCTCTTGGAGCTTCCCCTTGCAAGAGGGACATGCACATTTATGACTAGAGTACGAAGGGAATCGTGTGGTGTCACAACGCCTGACAAGGGTCTGGTAAGCGTCTGGGCTCGGTACCACAGACATGTTCTGAGTACCTGTTTTACGAACTGCAGTGCCGTCACCGGGTTGTTGGTACCGTGGACGTGTTCCTGGTATCAGTGAGGTGGTTACGGAGTTATGACTCGTATATTCTATTGATGCATTGAATATCATATTCATGTTTACATATCGTGTCTAGAGTATTTGTATTATCGAAACTGACTATGTTGGTTGTGTGTAAATTGTCACCTGCTTTAATTGGGGTGGTCTGCGTTGGATCCATATGATATTTCCGATCATACGGAGAGCAGTTTGAGTACAGGTTACATTTGGTATCGAGCGGGAGAAAAGACGAGCCACGAGCTTTGGTGATCACCGAGTCAAGCGTAGTTTTCAATAGAAAGGTTGTAGTAGTCATTACTTGTATTATTCATTCATTATTCGTTATGTAATTCACTAAACATGTCATTTATATGAAGCGCTACTTAATTATAGTTCCGATTCAGAAGGGGGTGTTACAGAATAATTTTATAGACTTGTAATAGATCGAAAAAGGGTTTTAATCTGATGCTTAAGGGTATTTATAGAGTCTAAGATAGATTATGTCATTCTAGGAAAAGAATAAAATAATAATATTTAAGAATTAGGAAAGTCGGAATTAGGAAATAAAACACGAGCTGCTAGACCTAGGGACACTCGATCGAGTAATGCCCCACTCGATCGAGTGACCTAGCTTCTCAACCCTCCAAGTTACGACTTAACAACATCTTAACATCACACATGTTACTCGATCGATTAAAGGCTCTACTCGATCGAGTGACCTCACCTCAGGCGAGTTCAGTTTCGCGCACTAAGTTTTGAAAGACCGCCATTTCTTCGTTATTTGGCGGAAAGTAGCTTACGAAGCATTGGAAAGCTAAGACAATAATCTTTCTCTAAAAACTTGAATCACCTCCAGTGAAGTTCTAGAACTCTAGATATTACAGTTTGAAGTTGACCCTAATACAAACGATCATCTTTCCAACTCCCTTCACATTTGTTTAAGCTTCCCTATTAGTCTTTCATAGTCTAAACAGTACTTTAGACGCACACAAAGAGTGTTGATCTTATAACCTTAAAATATGCCAAATACAAGAAACTGGGTCATGTGCAAATAAAACGTGTCTATTTGACCCGTCTTATGCTTAAGACGGAAGATTCCGTCTTAAATGAGAATTTGTAATTAATCAATTATAGTTTCTAATAGTCATCATTTTTACTAATTTGGACAACTTTGCCCCTCCCAAAAAAACCACATCTGGGCAATTACCTATCCATTAGCGTCTTTGGAACATTTCTTCCTCACTGATCTGCATTTCTTGCCACAAGCGGTGAATTCTTTTTCCCTCTCTTGTGTTTTCTGGTATTTTAATTGCGTCTTGATCTAGTTGCATCTTCAGTGTTTTTTATTTATCATCTTTAGCTACTATTTTAAATTTCTCTCTATTGGGATGATAATTGGTTTCCAATCTTCTCCATTCTAATTGGGTTTTTAATTTTTCAAAATTTGTTGTACGAGTGCATCCATCCAATTAATTGTTATAATTTGAGTCTCCAACATGTATGGACTTCCACCGGTAGTGATCAGAAATTTCTTGAAACTTTTGCTTGTGCTCATGTTAACGATGGTTTTACGGATGATAACGGGGAAAGGATGTTGGGCAATTTTTTGAAATTTCAGAGATCGTCTTTGACTGAGGTTAAGGAGCTTAAATAAAGGGGTAATGGTTTTTTTAGGCAAAAATATTTTGATACGGCTACTGCTTGTTACGATGAAGCTTGTTGTAAGCTTCTAAGTTTTAATTATTGGTGTTATTGGGGGTGAAGATGTTCAGTCTTTATCTGAACTTGTTGCTTCCCTTTATTCTAATCTTGCAGCATGTGCCCTCAAACTTAATGAATTTCAAGCTACTTTGGATTTATGCTCTATAATTTTAAACTCTTTTCCTCGTAATGTACAAGCTTTGTTTTGTATGGCGTTAGCATTCATGAAGTTGAAAAGGTTTTTGGAAGCAGAATTAGAACTGGTTGAGGCTTTGGTGGTAGAGTGATGTGTCCAATTTATATACGATTTAACCCCCTATTTTAGCTCGGTTTTATTTGATTATTGCACTTTTATTAGTGTATTTCAGAGCTAATTCCGTGTTCTAGTTGTTTTGCTTGCGTTTATTGTATTTTCTAGGAAATAAAGCATTCGGTAGCTTTTTACCGTCAAATTAGCAAACAACAAAGTTCACGAGGCTAAGTGGAAATAAGGCTTGATCATGGCAAGAGCATTTTTGGAAGGACCTTATGAGTTGATGTCCAAATGTAGAAATGAGGCCCAAATGCAAAAATGTTGGTGGACAAATGTGGCAAATGTAAAGAATTGAAGCCCATAAGAAGATTGGAAGTCAAGGCYTAGGATTCCTCAAAATCCATTTAAATGGAGAATTAAGGCGAGTTAATACCGATTTCTCGGATTCCGTATTAACTTAATGAGAGGATTAATGAGGAAAATTGGATTCCCACGTCCCTAATCGGGGTGGGGTGTCCCCGATCGGGGTTGCCCTTACGTGGAATGTTTACATTTCACTTCTCACCCCCTATATAAAGGGGGTTGAATCCGACACTTAGGAGCATCTCTTTCATTATCTTTACATCTTATTTTTAGCTTCCATACTCTTCTTATACACTTAGTTTTTCAAAAATATTATTCTTAGTTTTCATTTGTATTTACAACAATTTTTTTAAGTTACATTTCAAGTTATATTATAAGTTGTTTTAGTTATTGTTATTCTTCATTCACAAAGCTCCATTTCCTTGTTCGGTAACTTTTTGTTCTAGCATTTCTCCTTCATTATTTTCGTTGTTATTTTAATTCGAGTTTAGTTTGTTATTTCATCTTTAATATAATCATAATCGTTATTTAGTTAATTGTTATTAGCATTTCATATCATAGTAGTTCATCTCATGTTTATGTTAAGTCATTTCCATTATAATAATTTTCAGCTTTTTCATTTGCAATTTATATTTGCATTTCATTATTAGTCATTTCTTTTATTCATGCTATTTAGTATTGTTTATTATTATCATGTTTATGTTAATCATTTCAATCTTTGTTAGTTTAACTTTCAACATGAGTGAGTAGTCCTTTTAGTCTAGGGATTAGGGGAGTCATGCATAGTTATTATTTATAAATGTTAGACTAGAATGTCATAATATTGCATATTTGTTTCTATCACATGCTTGCATTGAATTGTTAGTCTTTGATTATTGATCACAATCCTTGTTTAATTTGTTAATTCGTTCTATAAGTCGAGAAGCAGGGAATTGAATTAGACTAAGCATGTTATAATAGACCGATCTAGCCATAGCGAGAACTCGTTAGAACCCGTTCTGTGGTTGACAATAAGGCTGAGAGGTGGTTGTCATAAGACCTAAACATTTATCATGATTATTCATTCCTAGCTTAACATGAATTATTATTTCCATGCATGTGTGACCCGATTCCCCTAGGCTCTTTTATTACCATTGTTAATTCATCATTTTAATTATCGTTGCATTCTCTAAAACCACAAACAAATAAATAAACCGATCTAGATAGATTTCTACTCATAGCATTTCATTAAGCAACTCCCGTTTCCTTGTGCTCGACCCCTATATTACTACATTCATTTGTTGCCAAGTTTAGGGTATTTTTGCTAGGTATGCGACAGCCTATCAAATTTTGGCGCCGTTGCCGGGGACACGGTTTTGTTGCATTTTTGATTTGTTGATTTATATCTTGTTTTTCTTTGTCTTGAGGAACACTTGTTCCTTGAGACCGTTACTTACAATCTCCCTTAGATTGTTGTCTTATGCTCAGGTCATTTCGAGGAGGTGAACTATTTCCAAGTGATCCCGAGTCCAAGAGAACCTTGCATAGGCGGTTACGTTTTCTTAGAGAAGCTGCTAAGTCTACTTATCTTGAGGAACTTGAAAGTGCTAGAAAGTCCTTGTTAGAAGATCTCAAAGCTATCGAAGAGGAAGAGACTTCTAGTTCTACTAGAATCAAGAAGATGAAGCGGTTTTCCGATCATTCTAAGCCCATCGCGGCTATGCTCTCTAAGGGTATCACTACCGTTCAAATTGGCGCGGTAGACTTTGAGATTAGGACAGATTTCCTCTCTCTTGTTGAGAGGAAGGAATTCGGTGGAGGTCCCTTGGAAGATCCTAATTTGCACATTGCAAATTTTTGTGACTATTGTTCGATGATTCGGCAAACCGGAGTCACTCAAGAGCAAATTCGAGAGATTCTTTTTCCCTTTTCTCTAAGGGATAAAGCCAAACTATAGATCAATAGCCTTGATCGGGAGGCTATGGAATCACCAATTGGGAGACTTTGGCTCTTGCATTATATCAAAAGTACTTCCCACCGGAGAAGACTCAATAATTGAGGGGCCAAATCATGGGGTTCCGGCAAAATGGTAATGAAAGTCTCTACGATGCATGAGAAAGGTACAAGGAGCTTCAAAGGCAATGCCCTCATCATGGGTTGGACCCATGGTTCTTAGCAATAACATTCTACAATGGATGTTGTGGTGAGTCACGTCGAGTCTTGGATTCCGCTAGTAATGAGAGGTTTGATCAAATTAATGTGGAGCTTGATCATGCCACTATTGAGTCTACGACCATCCATGACTCTCAATATGTGAATTCCCGAAGTGCTCCGCTGAAGGCAAGAGAAGAGGATCCGAACTTAGCCCTTATGAAAGCTCAAATTGCCGCTCTTCAACAATATATCGAAAGAGGTGGGTTAAGTTCATCCCAAGCTCATGAACAAGTGAATGTCACTAGCCAAGTGGAGGTTTGTGAAGGTTGCGGTGGTGCGGGACGTTGCACTTCATGTGTAGGGCATCCATTGAAGAGGTAAATGCTTTTAAAAGTTTTAAATAAAGTACACTTCCATTGAGTACCTTTTCAAATAATTACATCCCCAACACAAAATACCACCCCAACTTGTCTTATAAGAGCACAAATGTGTTAAACCCTCAACACCAAATCCAAAATGTGCCTCAACAACAAAGGCAATNCCACCCCAACTTGTCTTATAAGAGCACAAATGTGTTAAACCCTCAACACCAAATCCAAAATGTGCCTCAACAACAAAGGCAATTTCAAAGCAACCTACCCGGTTTCCAAGGTCAAAAGCCTCAACTTCAACAAGGTTTTCAACAACCTTACCTACCACATGTACCCCAACAAGGCTACCAACAACCCTCCAAAACCAACAAGCCCAACCCCCCAATTTTCCACAAAATGATCAAGGTGTATGTAAGCTTGAAGCTATGATGATGAAAGTGGTCAAAGCTCAAGAGATGATGCAAATCCAAATGTAAAAGAGTGATCAAGCCAAAGAGGCCACCATCAAAATGTTGGAAACTCAAATTGCTCAACTTGCTACATCTAATTCTCAAAGGCAATAAGGCCAATTGCCACCTCAAGGTGCACAACCTCATGACACTCTTAATACTATTCATTTGAGGAGTGGTATGAGTTATGATGGGCCATCCATAACTTTGGATGATGAGGTGGTGAGTAATGGGTTCAAGCTTGGGGAAGGTGCTAAGAACTAGGCTAATGATGAGCCTATTGTGGAGATTGTCAAGAGGAAATTCTCATTTCAAAGGAGAGGGAGGCCGAGGTTCCTATTAAAGTTCAAATGTCATTTCCCCATCGCCTAGCCAAGAGGAAGGATGAGAGTAAGTTTGGTAAGTTCTTAGAGGTTGTTAAGCATTTACAAGTTACCATTCCTTTTGTTGAATTGCTTTCTCAAGTTCCTTCCTATTCAAAGTCCATAAAAGAAATACTCACCAAGAAGCGATCCTTCAATGAGGTGGAGACCGTAGCTTTCACCGAAGAGTGTAGTGCACTCTTACAAAACAAGTCTCCACCGAAACTTAAGGATCCCGGTAGCTATTCTATCCCTTGCACTATCGGTACATATACCATAGATAAGGCCTTTTGCGACCTAGGTGCTAGTGTGAGTGTCATGCTCCTCTCTATTTGTGAAAAACTTAACACGAGTCCTTTAAAATGCACTAATACTACTTTACAAATGGCGGGCCGTTCTTTAAAACAATCGTTGGGTGTTTTAGAAGACGTTCCCATCAAGGTTTGTAAGTTTTTCATACCCGTTGACTTCCTTATTCTTGATATGGCTGAGGATTCGCAAATCCCAATCATTTTGGGTAAGCCCTTTTTGCACACCACGACCGCATTAATTGATGTGAAAAATGGGAAGTTAACCTTAGAAGTGGGTAATGATAACGTAACCTTTAGCAAGAACAATACCATTAGGAGCCCAATATTGCAAGAGTCTTGTTATTTACTTAACACTGCGGATTATTCTATTGCTTCTTCTCTACCTCGATCCTTACTAACGGATCCGCTAGGGGTAGATGTTGGTGTTTATTGTTTTACAAGTGAGGATGTTAAGAGCACTAATGCTAAGAGTTCTAAGAGGAGCTATTCATGGAAAAGCTTGAGTGGATAAAGAATGTGAAGGAAGCTATGAAAGAGAGCTCGGACAGTAGTGAGCTCAATGCCCAAGGATGAATTCAATGAAGATGGTGAAAGTCTAGCAAGACTTTAACTTGCGCTTATCGGGAGGCAACCCGTGTTTTTATTTGTAAATTTTGGACAATTTACCGTTTTTGTAGTTTTAGAAATAATTTCTAGATTAGTTAGCATTTTGAGTTGTGGTTTATAAGTGATCGAAGACTCGAAGAAGCTATATGAAAGATTAGCATGAAACCCCATGCTGCAACCCCGTCCGGGGTCGTAACTTTTAATTTCCAAGACGGAAATATGAGGTAAAGAAGTCAAAGTGCGGAGAACTAGTCAACCCCGATCGGGGTGGGCTATCCCCGATCGGGGACGTGGTTTTCTTTTTTCTCGTGTTTATTCAATTACGGGACTTAGTCAAGATACTTTATTTGTTTCACAAAGGTAGTTCGACTCATTCTCTCTATATTCTTCACTTTCTTCATTTAAAATCACACTCAAAGTACTCATTTAGCATCAAGACTTCAAGGTTTGTTCATCCTATTACATCAACAAGTAAGTTTCTACACTCAATCTCTTTGATTTCATCCATTTAATCCACTTAATTCCAATTTCTCAAACCCTAAATCAATTTGAGGGTTTTTGATTTTTCGCTTATTTATTCTAGAAATTGGTTTTATTTTGTTCTATTATTGTTTGTAGAGTGAATTAGTTTACTAGTTTGTTCTATTAAGCTTGATTTATATGATTATAAGCTTGTTTTGAGTTGAAATTTTCATCTTAAATTTCAGAAAAATCATGGCACCTAAGAAAGCTAGCAAACAAGGTCCCGCAAAGAGAATGAGGAGTGCACCGGAGGCATCCCATGCTGCGGAGGATGTTGAAATACAAGATTTTCCGGAGTAGCATGATCCTACATTCCCGGATGTGGTGTTTGCTACCGAAACACAGTGGCAAAAATGGAGATCCTTGAGGAGCAAAGGTATGAAGGCCACTAAATTCATTAACTCTACTTCTTTGAAGAACATTGGCCTAGATAAACATGTTAAAGCTTTATTTAAGGGTCTTGATATGAAGTATGCATACACCATGAACTACAAAACCTTCCCTCAACTTACTTTGGAGTTCTTGAGCTCCTTTGAGTTTCATAGGTCAAATAAGAAGGATTTTATTTATGGTGTTAGTTTTCGGTTGTTTAATAATGATTATAGGTTGACACTAGGTGCCTTCGCGGATATTTTTAGCATGAAACATGAGCACTTGCCTATTGAATCCCCTGACCATTATAATCATAGGAACACTTGGGATGTTATTTCACACCTCCCCATTACAAATTGGAATCATGTCCACCATCAATATATTCACTACCCCGCCATTCGCATATGGCAACGCTTCATGGGTTGGACCTTTTTGGGTAGAAATGAGTCTCACTCGGTGAGGATGTTGGAGGTGGAAATTTTAGGAGCTTACCTTAATGTTGATGGTGATGAAAAGTGGGGAATTAATCTCCCCTACCACTTTGCAGTTCACTTGACTAAACAATGCAGCCCATCTACTAGCTTCATTGTGTTGGGAGGGTTGATCACTAGGATAGCTACCAAGGTTTGACGGTTTAACTAAGAGACTACCCAATTGAGACCTTTGCTCTCAATGGGGGAGGCGGGTGATAGGCTTGATTTTGATTATTTTGTTTCCTTGAATAGGTTTAGAATTGCTCATCCTAATATGATTTGGAAGATTGGTAATAATGACTCCATTAGTCTTCCGGATGACCTTAAGGAGCTCAAGGATATTGTCCACACTAAACCCCGTTGCGGTAGTTCCCCATTTGAGAAGTCTATCTATCTCTTGACCCTAGAAGATGAGACACCCATCACCACCACCACTAGTGAGCATCGTGAGAGAGGTCAATCCTCTAATGATCCTCCCCCACCTTATAATGGAGAAATGATGAATATGATGCGTGACTTAAGCCTTAGCATGAACACCATTAGAGACGACCAAAGACTTGCCTTGACTCCCATATTGCACCCGAGGGCCCTCACCCCTCATTCTTTACTTGGCCCGAGGGTGGGTATCCGTCTTCTTCTGGTTATGATGCAGGTGTTTATGAGCCCGGTCCGGATTATTGTGGTTTGGATTATGGAGTGGGGGATTTCAATGATGGTTATAGAGGCTATGATGTCTATGGTGGCTATGGAGGAGAGCCTAGTGGTGGCAGGGATATCTATAGGTATGCTCATCCCTTTCAAGGTGGTGAGCCTAGTGGTGGAAGTTCTCATGATGGTGCGTCGGGATCCGGAGGAGATCAAGCACCTAGTGACAAGCCGGGCTTTAGTTTTTGACCCTTTTCTTGATGATGATGCTATGGAGGATTCCCCATATATATACTAGCTTGGGGGAGGCTAGCTAGTTTAGTAAGTTGTTTTAATTTTTATTTTAGTTTAATTTTCCCGCTTCCCATTAAATATAATTTCTTATCTTGCTTATCTATGTGCTTTGCCCCGTTTTTTCGGTTAGCTTGGATGATTTACATGTGGGCACATTGAGGACAATGTTATGTTTAACTTAGGGGGGGGGGGGGGGGGGGGGGGTGAGGTGGGATTGAATTTGCATATTAGTTAGTTTGCATTTAAAAAAAAAAAATCTGAAATTTTGTGTTTACTTTTGCTTCATAATGCTTTGTGATACCGTCGTTTCAGTACCAAAAATAAACCTAAGTACAACTAACTGAAGCTAGTAGCAAGTAGGGTCGATCTC
>VHZZ01020735.1:6594-20423 GCA_009801015.1 Silene noctiflora | reverse complement strand
AATAATAATAATAAGAAGAAGAAGAAGAAGAAGAAGAAGAAGAATCCTATAAGTTCAGTTTAGATCCTATAAGTTCAGTTCAGTTCAGATCCTATAAGTTCAGTTCAGTTCAGATCAGATCCGTTTCAGTCCAAAAAAACAGGGCCTAATTATATTTTTAAAACTTATTTTGGTAAAAATATAATTTTAGAGGTATAATATTTATAAACATGATAATAACGTCTATCTTAAGTGTATAGTAGCATTTAGACTTATTTCTAGCAAAACCGACTCAAAATAAGTTACTTTGGGCCTAAACATACAAATGGGCCTATTTACTACCATCTTCCCTACACAACCCTTCCCCTTCATCTTCCTCATATTCTTAACAAAAATCTGAAAACTCACTTCCACCATCTCCATTAAACCCTCTCTTTCCCTTCAAAGCTTAAAACTTGCATACGTCACTCAATTCTACACCAAATCGTCCCATTTTTGCGCCAATCTTCCTCTTTTCGCGTTCTCCATCTTTCTAAGTAAGAAAGGCACTATTTTTCTCCTCTCTTTCCCCATTTTCGAAATCGTAGGGTTCACTAGAATGGTGAATTCTTCAACTAATCTTTCATTTCTATGTTTAGGATGCAATTTGGACAACTAAGAAGAGGATTCCTTTGAGATAGACGACACCCTTGAAGATTGAAGAGCAAAAAGGTAAAGGTGATAGGTTATTCGACATTACATTCAAATTATGTGTTTATTTATGTTAGGATTGGTGTTTATGTGTTTAAAGATGTTAACTCTACATGTTTTGACATGTTTTTTATTTGGTTCACAATTGAATGTATTCATCTTATGTTGTTGGCGAAATTTGGTTATGTTACTCTATAATTTGTCACATGAATGTTCTAATAAATGAGTTGTGTTGGTTACATGCTTGGTTTTGCCTTAACATAACATCTTATTCATGTTTAATGTTTATGCTCATATATTTCATGGAATTGTTGATATGTAAACTATTGGTATGAGGACATTTGGGTAAAGTTGATGATTGAATGTACAAACTACCGTTTTCCGTCTCATGTATATTTTCCATTTCACATTTACATACAAAATCCATTGTCGAATTCATGTTTCTTATTGATTTGTGCTGAAACCCGTGTACAGTGGGTCCCAGCCGGTGGCCTGGCCGGCTGGGAAGCTCCTATAAGTTGTTGTTAAATTTTTGTGGTGTCGTATGTCCCAGCCGGGGGACCGGCAGCCGACACCCTGCTGGTTGGGGTGTCGGCTGATATAAATTGTAAGTTGGTGTTTTGGGCTGAGGCGACTAGCCGGCGGCCGGTGCCACTGCTGGCTAGGAAGTCTTTGACCCTTCTTTGTGTTTAGTTGGTTGTGGTATGGTGCCCGGACGATGGGCCGGTGATAGAGCGAGTCGTTGTTCGCCATCAAACACATATATATCTCAACAAACTAGCATAGCAAGCAAGTAGAGGTCGAACCCAAAGGACGGAGGTATCTAAATTGGTCAATCTAAGTCTAGTTGTGCTAAGGGTGTCACGATTAGGATTGGTTTTGAAGTATAAACTAGTGAAAGCAAGTAAATAGCAAGAAAGGTAAACACAATCAATAAGACTAAATAGAGATGTAGACAAATGAAATAAACAAGCGTTAGGGTGTCATGGGTTCATAGGGGAAACATGGTATGGTCAAAGTAATGAATCCGGTAAATGATTGTAGTTATGTCGGGATTGAGTTGATTTATGTCTTACAATCCCTAGAGAGGTTAGGTGTAACACCCCGATTATCCGGCCAAAATAATTGGAGCGTTACCATCTCCGTTTCCCGAGGTAGTGTTTCGGAGATACAATCAAGAAGCCATTATTATAATTAATGGTTTAGTCACTTACATAAATGTAAACAAATGATAAATAAGTACAACTCATACTACTACGACTCTCTAATACAAATATATCTCATGCCGACTCGGCTCCTAAAGTATGGCTCCTCCCGTCTCCCGCGTGACAACAAATGCAACCTGTATATAACCTGCTCCCCATATGATCGGAAATATCATATGGACCGACACAGGCCACTACGGAAAAAGGTGACAATTAACACAAGCCACAAACGGCCAGTTTCGATATTATAAACATGTAGGACACGATAAATGAAATACGCTTATGAAATACAATGATGAAAATGCATGGAATACAATATTCAACCACAAAACATCGGTACCGGGACACACCCAGACGTACTCACAATCCGATGACGGCACCGCAACACCGCCCACCAAAAAAACCCGGCCCGCAGCCCAAAAAAGGTATTCCGGACACACTGGTGGTACCGGGCCCGAGAGCGACTCGGATCCCCTGCCAGACGACGTGACTCAMCCTCACGTGTCCCTCCATAACTCAAACCATTAATGTGAACATCCCTCTTGGAGTGGAAAGCTCCAAGAGGCGACCCAAGCGTGAGACGGTCTCCCAACCGCCTCACGTCTCGATAATAATCACAACACTACCACCAATCTCCAACAAGGACATGAGACATATGAATGCAATTATAAACACAATAATGAATATAACACTTTATTCGACATATTACCAACCTACCATGATGTAACCATGTATCCAAGAGTCTCAACTCTCTAGTGAACACAACCAATATCTTGTGATTATGCAATTCCGACTCATACATGAACTCAACATCCACCTCATTTACCATGTGAATGCAAGACTACTAATATCATAGAATCTAATGACAAATGCATACAAAACCGATATACAATACCAAAACCGAGTAGGATTAACCTACCTTTTAGCATTCTTCATAAGAAATCCAATTAACAAGCAAGATCCGTCTCATAAAACTGTTTCATCCTACAATACCACATAATAACTATCACAAATTGCCCTACATTATAATAATATACAAAACCCCTTAATGTTACTCACTAATTACCCTTATACTAGCAATAATTACTAATTAAATAACCTAATTGGAAATCCCCAAAATCTAGGGTTCATAAGACTTGAAAAGGTTAGATCTTACTTATATTGGTGGGAGGAAGGATAAATAGGTGAGCAATCCCTTGAAGCAAGCTTGAATCCCATATAAATATGTTTATGTGGCCTTTAGAGAGAATGAAAAGAGTTTGGAGAGATAAGGAAGAAGATAGGAAATGAATTAGGGCTAGGAGTAGAAATATCATTTATTGGGCGCTGACAGTGTCACTCGGTCGAGTGACTCGGTCTACTCAGCCGAGTGCCACCTACTTGGTCGAGTACACATTGTACTCGGCCGAGTCAAATATACTCGGTCGAGTAGACGCTGTACTCGGCCAAGTGGACCTTACTCGGTCCCCAACAGGCTTACTCGGTCCACTCTAGTCTTCACTTGGTCTAGTCTAAGCTCCAGTTGGTGTAGTTTATAGTCCAATCTTACTCCCGTATGACTCTCACGCATCCTAAGACTCTCATACGGGTTTTAAAATATCGGGGTATTACAATCTTCCCCCCTTAAAATGAAATTCATCCTCGAAGTTCGCCCCCGACTCTCATCCCAACGAACTCATAATCCTCAACCCTCGTTCTTGCGYATGACATATCCATTCTCATCTCTCTCGCTTGGCTTGGTCTTTCAATCTTTAGCTAATACACTCCCTTGCGTTCCTTACTCTTGTCATGCACTCTCTCTCTCTCTTTGAGTCTTAATTGTTACAGTCACTCCCCTTAAATAGAACTTCGCCCCGAAGTTCACTGCTCAACTCTACTAACTCATTTCCTCTAAGGGTCAAAGGTGTTAGATTCCCGATCTCATATGCTCCATTGATTACACGGTGTCTCCCCTATGTGGTTCCACTACTTACACATTCTATTACGCGATTTGCGCCGCTATGATCGCGCGCTATACGAGATTAACTATGCATATAATGGTACGAATAAATTCACACAAGCATACACTTAACATGCTACTACTCTTCATAATGAACAGTGCATGGCTAGGCCCAAATACCTAATATATACTCATTATGTCATGCACATATGGTATGGGATCCGCTATATGAGTCCACATGCGTTCAAGTTCGACACTAATTGCACTAACATTTCCGTTTACTATCACCACTATTTTGTTCATGCATTCAATACTTATATAGTGACACATCAATGACACACATCAAATACACAATTGTTATCATCATATACTTTTCCATCTAATATCATGGATGACATACTTTTCATATTAGTCGTGTTATCACGCAACCATTAAAAATTCAATCATGTTAGTACTTTAAACACGCAAATCAATGCAATCAAATGTAAACAATTCATGAAAGACTACCATGCTAAGTCCTTTAGACTGGTCAATTATTAGGAAGTTGGCATATCCACAAAGCAAGGTCTGGAACATCAAGTTTGGTCGAAAATTTTACAAAAATAGGCCAAACTAAATCCACTTGGTCGAATTGGTGAGTCACTCGGCCGAGTAGAGTTCACTCGGTCGAGTAGAGACTCACTCGATCGAGTAGGAAAATGTTGTAATTTTCCCAGGTTCTGATCTGGAGTCATTTGGACGAGTAAGTATGACTACTCGGTCGAGTGCGGCAGGCAGTGGGTATTTTTTGCCGAGAAATGGTCCTCAAGCTTCCTATTGTTACATACTAGAATAGACAAGTCTGCAATGGTGATTACATACCATTGCACAAACAAAGTCAAAAATACTTGGCCTTATGCCCGAATTACACACAATAAAACAAAATAGTTCGAGTGTCGGATTGACACAATTGCTAGAAATATCCGGTTGTACACAAATATTACTAGGAAGACGTGGTCTTCTTCTTCTTCCCAAGGCTCATCACCCAACGTTTCCAATCCTTCTTATCCTTCACCGCTTTTCCCTTGCCCCCGGAGTGGTAACCCTCTTCATCTCCTTCTTCTTCATCATCCTCTTCACGTCCCTCGGAGAAGGTCCCCAAACATTCCCTCATCACGATATCATGACAAATTGGAGTATGGCCATTATCTCCTTGGCCCAAGGCACTGTCGTGAAGATCACCATCACGCCGCTCATAACCACTCTCACCAAAGCCACCATCTCCATAGCTTCCCTCCCCTTGCCCGGCGGCCTCTGTGGCCGCCCCGGAAGGTCCCTCCCCAAATCCTCCTCCTTGGGAGGTGTTGCCAAAGTGAGTCCCCGCGGTACCCGTCCACGAGTCACGCAAGTGCCCTTCATCAAATCGGATGTTGGTTCCCCAATCCGAAGCTTGGTTACCATAAGCCATAAACACACCAGAGGGATCTTTCGGGTCGGTCCAAAAGCTAGGAAGGTAGGCGGGTCGCACTCCTTAGTTGTATGCCCCCTAGGTCATGTCTCTCAATACCAAGTCGATGTTGACCCGGTGGATAAGGTAGGACATGGGATCATAGTGGGATTCGGGTTAGGCATAGTCCCTGGTGTAGGCATAATCTCTAATGTAGGGTGGGCACATCATCGGTTGGGACCTAGGTGCGGGCATGGGGGTAGTCATAGGTCGGTAAGACGACGTAGAAGCTTGCCTAACGGAAGGAGGTGGTGGAGAAGCGTGAGGTAGAGGGGTAGCCCGTTCCACGGTGTCGTTCTCAATGTCAAAGGTGAGGGCACTCGGGACAGTGTAGCGACGGGCTCGGGGACGGGGTGGTCTCACGCTCTAGGGGTGTGGTCGGGGGTAGTTCTTCCTTGCAGGGAAAGTTTAGGTACCGAGGTCCGTCCATCTTCCAAGAGTAGGTACCGTTCTCCTTTCCCTTCGACAACCTAGAGCTTTGATCCATCCACGCAAGGTCAAAGTATACCACTCCTCTAGACATGGGCGCGTCTACCGCCCTTGGCTTGTACTCCAACAAGCTCTTAGCTAGACGAGTCACCAAGGCTCCACAATCTAAGGAGCACTTATCCGACTCGGTCATCCTAGACAAAGCACCACACACTAAGGACACGACATTAAAGAGAAAGGGTTCCTCATAACGGGGGTTAAGATAGGAGCTTAGGATTAATACCTCCGTTGAATTGAGCTTACTCGGGTCTTTCCTCCCATATCGGAGGTGGGTCAAAGAACGAAGAAAGATCTTAAGGACGGGGTGCTCAACCTCACTTACTTTCATGCTACTCACTCCAGTTTTCTTTTTACTAGTATAGAGTGAAAAGTACTTCCCGGCTTTCATATCTTTCCCCACCATATCATGCCTACCCAGGATTATTCTCCCCACTCCCAAACAGTCGGCAAACTCATCAAGGGATAGGCCAAAGGGGGTGTTCTTGAGCCTAAAGCTCATGGTAAGTTTGTCCTCATCATAGGTGAAAGAGCTCAAAAACTCAAAGGTAAGGTTGTGGTATCTCCCCTCCTCTAGGTTATACAAACCCTCAATGCCGAGAACCGAGAAAATGTTGTGTACCTCTCCCTCAATACCCAAGGCCTCCAAAGCGTCCACCGAAAAAAACTTGGGCGGTGCCATCCTTTTTTCGCTAAGTAAAGGAAATTGTCCCTTTGGTCATCGCTCTAAAACTCAATCCCCGGGTAGTCCGGAAGGGTAATAGCGGGCGGAGCCTCCGGCTCTTGTCGTGATTGTTATCGGGCATTCCTCCCACGTCCGGTTCTTGTGTTCCTTGGTGCCATGCTACAAAAGAAATCAATATAACAAGATACGGAACGGAAGATGTGAGAAATAAATAGCTCAGTATGGTAAGGAAGTTTTCCCCATGTTTTTAAATTGACATGCATAATAAAAGAAAGGAACATGGCTTAAGTTGCAAAGTTCATCTACTCGGAAATAATAACGATACTTTACTAAGATGACATTCTCCATTCATTCCAATTCATACCAAGAAACATTTGAAGTTTTTGACGTCATTTTGCATGAATACGAACATAATATTTACGATTGTTTGACATATTTCCTCTCTCTACATAATCGTGAACTTTAAGACATCCATCATAGTAAAACGGAAAGGTTAAATGACAACTTTGGCATGAAATAGACACAAGAAATAAAATTCGGTGGATTAATTACCAATATTCAATTACTTCTAAACTTCAAAACTTTAAGTTGACAATATTATATGACACTACGAACCATATTTTGGATGTAGAACACAATTAAGGCAACACATAATTTGAAAGAAAGTAAAAATCCGGGTAACTGTACTACCAAATTCCAAAATAAAGACGGGCCAAAACTATCACATAATAGTTCACAAGGCATTAAATCAAAGATTAGGATGAAAATGATCAAGTGAAGTACGATAAGAGTACTAAAGTCAAAATTTTATTGCGTTTGTAATAAGATCTTTGGGCAAAACGGAAAACTTTCTCAATATATGGTCTCATAGCATATTAGTAGTATTAGGTTGTCATTACGTGTGATAATCAAGTATATTGAAGCATAAAAATCGAAATTGACTCCTCAAGTCATTACCATGTACAAAATTTGACCCATCTTAAGGCTGTTTCCATCTTAAACCTTATTTGATAATATCCATCAAAGTTGTTGATAAACTATACCATTAAACCATATTTGGAATGAAAATCAAAATTTCGTCATGAACTAAGGGTATCTTGAGACTCTAAAGTAAGATTTTTAAGGTGAAAAAAATGTTGTTTTTAAGACAACTCATAACTTTATTAGTGAAAATTGTGGTCTTTTAACATATTCTAACCAAGTTTTATGTATAAAAATCAAAATTTGGGCATGGTTTCCCTTAAAATACGAAAAATTAAGACGGTCTTAAGACAAAATTATCTCACATATAAGGCAAGATCTACAACTAACAACAAGGTTAAGCCATTGTTGGTCAACTATACTCAACAACAAACATAATAAATTCCATTATTACTCCAAAACTTCACCATTTTGTGCTCAATAATGGTGGTTAAGATTTCGACTTGAATATTTTTTTTTTTCATTTTTAAAAACAATGGTGTAAAAAGCTTAGTACCAACATGAATTAAACATAAACATTCGATTAATTGCTAAAACTTAAGTAAATTAATATAGATCTAAAGAAAATCAATTTGGGAAAAATGAAAATGGAATAAATGAAGCTTACATTGTTGAATTAGTAGAGTAAGAAGAAGATAAGTAAAGCAATGAGAGTAATTCCAAGCTACAAAGAGTAAAAATGGTGGTTTTAGTGGAGGTTTTGGTGAGGATATGGTTGAAGGTATGAAGATATGAAGATAAGAATGAAATAAGGAGGAAAGAGCGTGTTCTAGCCGAGTTAAGCAAACCCGTGTAATCCACTCGCTCGAGTGGATGAGTTCACTCGGTCGAGTAAGAGTCCACTCGGTCGAGTGGCCAGTCTACTCGGTCAAGTGGATTTTCCAGTACTGAACCAGATTTTGGATTTGGTCCACTCGGTCGAGTCAAGGGTCTACTCGGTCGAGTTGGTAATTCCACTCGATCGAGTGGTCCAGTGAGTTCTCAAATTCTCGACTAACACTCGAACAATGTGTCTCTGCAACAAAATAAGAGGTTCGGGAGTCCACCGTCTAGCGGTGACTTACCCGGGGGTAGTTTATACGGCATCACACTTGCCGTTCTTAACACATTACCTTCACACTCGTAGACACTCTAACACTATCATCATTATTCTTAAAAGATAATATTAGGGATCTCAAACACGCACATGACACTTTACATGTCTAGGATGCGGGACTAATGTCCCTCAAGAATACTCATACACCACAATTCTGAAAAACACATCGTATTCATTATAAGAATTCATCCATTGTCACAACATTCATGCAACCATTAAACGATTCACATTGCGTTCCCATACTCATATCCACCCACATGGTGGCCAACCGAGACAATAGGCACTAGTTTTGACATGAGGGCGCCCACTCATCCAAAACCGATCTCCTATCATACTCGTGTCGGGTTCATTATATTAGACACTCATACATTCATTTTGGTTCTTGGTTTAGGTTCCAAAATCGTCTCTCTGATACCACCTTGTAACACCCCGATTATCGGGTTAAAAAAATTGGAGCGTTACCATCTCGGTTTCCCGAGGTACTGTTTCGGAGAAACAATCAAGAAGCCTTTATTATAATTAATGGTTTTGTGACTTATATAAATTTAAACAAATGATAAATAAGTACAACTCATACTACTTCGAATCTCTAATACAAATCTATCTCATGCCAACTCGGCTCCTAAATTATAGCTCGTCTCGTCTCCCGCGTGACCAAAAATGCAACCTGTATATAACCTGCTCCCCATATGATCTGAAATATCATATGGATCGACACAGGCCACCCCGGAAAAAGGTGACAATTAACACAAGCCACAAACGATCAGTTTTGATATTATAAACATGTAGGCCACGACAAATGAAATTCTGATATGAAATACAACGATAAAATGCATGGAATACAATCCCCAACCATACAACACTGCTACCGGGACACACCCATACGTACTCAAAATTTGGTAACGGCACCGGAGGACCGCCCACCGAAACAACCCGGCCCGCAGCCCGAAAATGGTATTCCGGACACACCGGTAGTACCGGACCCGAGAGCGACTCAGATCCCTTGCCAGACGATGTGAATCAACCTCATGTGTCCCTTCATAACTCAAACCATTAATGTGCACATCCCTCTTGGAGTGGGAAGCTCCAAGAGGCGACCCAAGTGTGACATGGTCTCCCAACCGCCTCAAATCTCCGTAATAATCACAACACCACCACCAATCTAAAACAAGGACATGAGACATATGAATACAATTATAAACACAATACTGAATATAACCTTTTATTCTACATATTACCAACATACCATGATGTAACCATGTATCCAAGAGTTCCAACTCTCAAGTGAACACAACCAATATCATGTGATTATGCAATTCCGACTCATACATGAACTCAACATCCACCTCATTTACCATGTGAATGCAAGAATACTATTATCATAGAATCTAATAACAAATGCATACAAAACCCATATATAATACCGAAACCGAGTACGATTAACCTACCTTTTAGCATTCTTCATAAGCAATCCAATTAACAAGCAAGATCCGTCTCATTAAATTGTTTCATCCTACAATACCACATAATAACTATCACAAATCGTCCTACTCTATAATACAATACAAAACCCCTTAATGTTACTCACTATTTACCCTTATACTCACAATAATTACTAAGTAAACAACCTAATTTGAAATCGCCAAACTCTGGGGTTCATAAGACTAGAAAAGGTTAGATCTTACTTACGTAGGTGGGAGGAAGGATAAATAGGTGAGCAATCCCATGAAGCAAGATTGAATCCCATATGAATATGTTTATGTGGACTTTAGAGAAAAGGAAAAGAGTTTGGAGAGATAAAGAAGAAGATAGGAAATGATTTAGGGTTAGGGGTTGAAATATCATTTATCGGGCACTGACAGTGTCACTCGGTCGAGTGACTCGGTCTACTCGGCCGAGTTCCACCTACTCGGTCGGGTACACACTGTACTCGGCCGAGTCAACTATACTCGGTCGAGTAGACGCTCTACTCGGCCTAGTCGACCTTACTCGGTCCACTCTAATCTTCACTTGGTCTAGTCTAAGCTCCACTTGGTCTAGTGTAAGGTCCAAATTTACTCCCGTATGACTCTCATACATTCCAAGACTCTCGTACGGGTCCCAAAATATCCGGGTATTACGTTAGGTCCCGGAGCCGAGCTTAAAGCTTTACAACACCTATAACGACTTCACTTTCCCTATTCAACTATATGCATGGTTTAACAATCCTTGAGTTGATTTATTTCTTACAAGTATTGTTAAAGAGATAGAGAATCATCCTAGGTTGTCAAACAGCATACAAATCATTCATATGAACTCAATAATCATGATCTAAACCCATGATTACTCCCCTAATCCCCCACTATCCCTAGCTAGAGGACTACTCACACATCATTATGGTAAACATGCTAAAGAAAGTGTTTATCATCTTAGCAAGCATAAACATGATGATAAAGAAGTAAATTAACAAAGGAAGTAAGTAAATGATTAAGTAAAGAGTAAAAGTATTATACCAACTTAAGATGAACAAAGGAATGGAAGAACAATAGAAAAAAGCTTTGATTAATGATGAGAAGTTGTCAAGTCCTCAATCCAAAACCCAAGGATTCCAAATGTAAACAATTGAATAAATTGCAAGAACAATATTGAAAGATTAATTATTGAAAGGTTTGAGTAGTTTTGAGGAAAGATTAAAGTGTAATCTAATCTAATCTAATAACTTGACCTAAACTAAGGAGGCTAATCCTCTCTAAAGGTACTTAATCCTTAAATTATTATAATTGAGGCTTATATAGTAAGTACAAGTTTAGGTTTAGGAAGGGTAAAGTGGGGATTAGTTGAAGCAATGTCGAGTAAAGCAAAGCCTTCCACGATCTAGAGCAACCCGTGGGAGCCGAGGCGAGATTGTTGGCTTCTGCTGCTCATCTCGGGCGAGATGAGCAGGTCTCGGGCGAGATGATGCAGGAAACTCTCTGTGTCGAGCGAGATACCCACATCTCGGGCGAGATGAGGGCTGAACTTCCCTCTTTTGATCTTCAATGCTTCAATATTCTTAAATACTTCCCTTACTTCCTTCCGCACCATATCCCTATCATCCTCGAGTCTCCGTTCTCGTCTCCCCGTCATGCTTCATCCTCTAAAGTCGTCAAAGATCTCATAAGAGGCGGGAAAAACGTCATTACTCGCTACTCTCCTACAAAACATCAAGATTAACAGAGAAAGAAATTTGACTAGGAAATCGACTATGAAAGTCCATAAAAGCATGCAAAATGGGGTTAAAAATGCTCTATTTTGGGCCACATGATCCGGCGGCCAGTTCTACTGCCGGCTGGGAAGCTCTTGTTTCCCTTTTTCATATCTTTCTTGTATGCTTAATAAGTGATGAATTTATGGCTTGTTTGTACTAAAATCACATGATATGTTGTAGAATAACCAAGTGTGAGTTATATCATCTTCGTTTTTATCTATTCATCGCATGTCAAATGTGAATTACGTGCATGGATAGATTATTTGCCTTGAGTCGTCTTTACATGGAAATGACACTATGCAATGTGTGATTGTTTGACTTGTTTACGCCTTTCTCGTGCCGTTCTGCCGTGATTTGGTTAACTCTTCTTCTTTCCGCCATTTTCGTGCCGTTCTGCCGAATTCGGGGGTACTCGACTTTTGTTATGTCGTTTGAGTCTTGGATGTGTGCCGTTTTACAGCATGTTGAATTGGGAAACGTGTATCCCGAGAGTCTAATCAGGTTTAGACTAGGATCGGATATGTATTATCGTCATCCTACCGGGAGGAAATGAGTCTAGAGCAGTAAAGGTCATGCATTTGTTGTGTTTCGCATACGTCATTTACTATGTGATGAACTACTTGTAGTTATTATCGTGTTTGATGTCAATTATCAATATGTTTCCCTATATTCATCGATGTGTATGCCTCATATGCTTTCGTGTTTCCATTTAAGCTATTCTTGCTCATTCTATATTTGATACGATTTGTTTACGATTGTAATTATGTTTATTTTGATGTAATGTGGCTGGGAGAACCTTGACTTATTCCCCATTGACTGTGGCGTTTATGTTTACATGAATGAGAGGTACAAGTTGATGTTTCATGGGGTTCAGACTCGTGTGAGCTAACAAGCATCGACATTTGACGTTTACTTTTCGTAGCTTAGACCACCCTTTAAAATATGCTATTCGTGGGATATCTTTTCCCCATTCCTTTTATTTTGGTTTGTAAAACCTAATTTTACTCCTTTACACTCGTTTTATTATGTTTAGTGGTACCTTGTGTCGAAATTTAAAAAGTTTTTAAAAATCCCGTGTTTTTCCGCTGCAATTTACTAGTTATGTTTATGTTATATCGTGGGGTGTCGCACCGAGTATTTGAAGTGTCAGTTCAATAACCCAGTGGGATCAAGATCGACAGAGGTGGGGAGTATCATTTTCGATGGAAATAATGTTGAGGGGTCAACTTTATTTAAATATCTAGATCTATTATTCAAAAAGATGGGGAGTTAGACGGAGGTGTGGCTCACAGAATTAAAGTGGGATGGTTGAAAAGGAAAAATGCTACAGGTTTTTTATGCGATAAAGATATGCCCCATAGATTATAGGGAAAATGAAGGTCCTAGACCCCTAATTAGACATCTCTAATTAGTTACTAAATTACTTGTTAATTTAGTTTAAGTCGATCTAGTTACATGCATGCGATGAATTTTAAATAAAACATGTATATGAAAGAATTTTCCTTACATTGCTAAGGAAAAATGGGCACAACAAAGGACACCTTCCTTTGTTTTTTTGAGCTTTATGATGATGGACGATCCTCCAATCTTCGAATTACCAAAGTAGGCAATCTCCTCTTGATTGCACCCAAAACTAGCCCAAAATTCTCAATTTTATTAACTAGATAAATGTTGGGAATACTTGTATATATGTAATATTATTACTTTAATAATATTAATTTATGTATAATATTGATGTGTGTTTTTGATGATGATTGATCAACAATTTGATCAATATATGATGAAGAAGATGAAGATTAGAAGAAAAAAAAACCTTCTTTTTTTTTCCTCTAATTTTTTGTTCAAAAGTTCATCATGTGCAAATTTGTTGGTGTGTGGTATATATAGGCTTATGAAATGTAAACAATTCACCTTACTACAAACACTTTGTAGAGGAAAACATGCCAACCCATTGGGTGGGCAATGTTAGGTGGATCGGTCCAAATAAACCTAAATCGGTCCATTTCGATTTCCGACATTTGTCCTACAAATGCTTATAAGACTTATATTTAATTAT
>VHZZ01020717.1:10449-24462 GCA_009801015.1 Silene noctiflora | reverse complement strand
TGGCATGTTTGCATACTTGTTTCATTATGATTGTTGGAGGTGATGGGTTGAAGTTGTTGGAGTGTTGTGTGGTTGTTGAGGAGACGTGTTAGACCACCTTTGATTGATGATGCCAAATTTCTTTGTCATTTAATGGTTTGCTTCTTAGTTATGATTTATAGCATTTGAAGCCTTCAACTAATTCTCAAAGATGGTGCAAGAATGATCCAAGATGAAGATAATTCTAGCCTAAGTCAAATGTTGTAAGCGATGTAGTGTAACATTCTCATTTTGTCAAGTGGCTACAAAACCATGCAACAGTGCGTTGCACCGTGGTTTCTGATACATTCTGTGGGAGATATATAAGTTTTCAAATAAAAATTTTAAGAGTAAAATCCTTTTAATCTCTATTTCAGAAATATATTAAGCAAATCTTCTAAGGTAAACACTTTATCATATGAAAATAATTAAGCTCTTTTGAACACAAGAAAGTACAATTACTTTTCCTTAAAAAGGGGACTATGTCACCCTTAATTTAAGGAACTATGCTTTTTACTTTATCATCAAATATTTTGAAAGTTGCTGAAATCATTTCCCGAGCTTACAAAATTGATTGTTCTCTTTAACATTTTTAAATGGGAATACATCATATAACCTTTTAATAATAGGGTAAAGAAGTACTTTACAACTCCACCTTTATACACTACTTTCCATATAAATAGTCTTGTCAATTATCATTTATTGGCAAGACTTTTAAAAGCATTTATTGAGTAAACTTTGCAAAACATTTCTGAGTCAAAAGCTTTGTTTTCTTAAGTGTTTGCAAAAATCGTTTTAAGTCTTAAAGTCTTCAACTGTTTTCGAAATAGCTGTAAAATCTCCATGTATCAGTTCGTTGCACTGTGACATCTGAGTTTGTTCCATGATTCTCGTGTTTAGGTCTTAATTGTGATCTCCATGTTCTTAAGTGAACCAATGAGACTTTGTAAACCTATGAGATAGAACTTAAGTCTTGAAGCGGAGTAGCTTTGAACAAGTGAAAGACTTGAAGCGGAGTAGCTTCAAGCAAGTGCAACCGGGGTTGGTTGGCAAGTTATTTTCATTTCTAAGGGGTTTAGTAAGTTTGAGTAAATTTCTAAAAAAGCAATAAAATAACGGTTGGACGTAGGCCTCGGAGTAGAGGCTGAACCAATTTTTAAACATCGTCTTGTTTGTTCATTTACTTTTACGTTCATTTACCTTTGTTTATTTCTTGTTAATCTCGCCATCAGTTCTGTGTCACAGTCACTCGTACAGTAACATAGACCTGGTGTACCTACTTGTGAACTCACAATCAATTGAGTTTCCCAAAGCTTGTACTTCATAGCTCTTACTTGTGTTATCAATTAACTAAGTTAAAGAGAAAAGTTTTAAAGGCACACCTAATTCACCCTCTCCCCCTCTTAGGTGTTAATCGTTCTTAACTCTTCAAGACGTAAGACGGTTGGGAGATCGTCTTACGCTTGGGTCGCCTTTTGGAGCTTCCCATTCCAAGAGGGACGTGAACGTTAATGATTCGAGTATGGAGGGACTCGTGTGGTTGAGACACTACGTTTGGCAGGTGTCCGGTTAGCTCCCGGTACCACGGGCGTGTCCTGAGTACCTTTGTTTACGGGCCGTGGTCCAACGGCTTGGTGGCGATGTTGCGATACCGCCACCGGGTTCGATATGGGTAAGTTGTGGAGTTGGAGACTGTATTGTTGCATTAACATTTCATTGCATAATCGTTTATTCATTTGACATTCATATGTCACTAATGAAGATTTATATTATTGGAGCTAACCAAAGCGTTTTCAAATATCTTTGGTGAACCAGATGATTTCCGCTCATATGGGGAACAGTGGCTTGACAGGTTGCATTTGCATTCATATTAGAGGCTTGGGGAGCGGTCTTCACTTTAGTGTCGCCACGTCTTGTTGTCTAGTTTTTGACTCTATTAAACTCCTTTCATTCGATTTGGTTGTACCTTTGGGATTGTTAATCGAATCCCTTAACTTGTAACTTATCTAGTTAACTATAACTTATCTACCTTACTTTGCTTGTCTTAAATTGCTTTATTTCATTTGTTCGCACTACAAGCTTGGGAAACCAAGTCTTGTAGCACTTCCATGGGTTGGGGTGGCCTTGAGGAACGTTCCCGACTTATGGGGGTGCTACAAAGGGTATTGATTCGAAATATAGACACCTAGAAAGCTCCAGGCTTCTTTTTGGATCGAATCGGTAATAGAGTAAACATGTTCTATACTTTTTCTATGTTGTTTTGAAAGACGTTCCAGAAACTAATAAAAATATTTTGACATAGTGGCCCTATAGACAAGGATTCTGTATAAAATCTTTCCAGTTTCGAAATTGTCAAAAACTGTCGATTCTAAAGGTATAAAATGTGTCGAAATTCGCTCCAAAGTACCTTATAATAATGACCCAGGAAACTAGAATTGATCTAAGATTTGAAATATGGACATCTAGAGGTTGTAAGACTTCTTTTTTTATCGAGTTAGTGAGAGACTAAACGAGTTTAATACTCCATTTTACATTGTTTTGAGAGAGATTCAACACATGCGATGGCAAATATATGGCATACTGGCCATATAGACAAGGATTCTATTAAAAATCTTTCCGGTTTTTAAATCAACAAAAACGACCAATTTTGAAGGTTATTATCCATGTTTATCAGTAGGATTGGGCCCGGAATAAAATGCTTCGAAATTCGCTATTCATTATTATGACTACGACTTGTGTTTATTTCTCAAGTTTTGTGTGCACCTCTTCTATGCTTTAGAAGCTGATCGAATTGGCCAAACATCACCCTGTAATTGGTCGTCTACCTCGCACTCTTGCTGATCATACTAGGCTTCTCATTATCAACCTATCTAGAATGCATGTTGTTACCAAGTGTGTTGTGGAATTAGATGAGCAAGTTTACTAGTTATCTTCACTTTCTTGACATTTCTCTTATGAACAAGTAGCACCTTAGCATGGAGGCAGCCTCTGTTCGGTAATTTTATACGATGTAGTCGACAATTGGTTGTATATGGCTACTGACATACCTGAAATCCTGAATGTAGATTACATTGTGCATCCCTTTAAACAACCTCCTCCTGCGTAAAATCGCTGCGATTTTGCAAACCTCCTGGCCTTGGATACTTAAGGGTAAGAAAAACATCACAGTTACCACAAATAGGATTATACATCCAGTTGTATATAAGCAGATTTAAGCGTAAAAAGCAGAGATGTATTGAAGCATACATGTCAAGAATGCGATCACAAATCACAGTAATTATCGCGCACTCTCAGCAGGCTCAATAGACCTCAGCCATTTAAATTAGCATCGAGAACACAGAAACATCAAGGAAAACTGGATTCTCACCCACCAAAAACATGAACTATTTTCAAATAAACAGTTGCTTCATACTAGAAACAAAACATCAGCTGTTAATGAGCCTATTTGTTTTCAATCTTGCCTATAAATATTTTAAAGAGCAAAAAAAAAATAGTAGTCCGTACATAAATATTTCTAAATTTCGGGTAGAGAGTAATCACAAAACCCTACATAAACATCTCTAATTTTGGGCATCTGATGGGTGAGGGAGGGAGAAAATGATGTAACTGCAAGTTAGAGCTAACTCGGATCTCATTCAGAGTCGATTCTCCTTTTTCGGATTTGATCATATCAAGCAGACTTGCAACAACTTGGGCTGCCAGCCCGACCTCAACAAGTCTACCTGGTTCCTCGCCGCCGTGCTGTATCAGATGGCCCACATCTTTCAAGAGTAAAACATTTTCCAGTACCACCTTCGCAAATATACGCCCGAGAAACTCAGGTGCTTTAGGTGCATCCGTCACAGTATCCTCTAAGTTGGTCAATACTGATTCAAACCTACAAGGTCAAACCAAATATCATCAATGTGAAAGCTTTGTAATAGATCAGACCAAAAATGCCCAAATGCGACACTGACTTACCCTTGAATTAATTGACTTGGGCTAAAAGTGCCGTCTTGAGGCTTCGTAAGGCTGACCAGCAGTTTTGCCAATGAATCACGTTCAATATCCTTCCTTTCAAAGGAGTCGCTAACCCATATAGACACAACATTAGGGTAGAAGCTGGGAGCATTCAAATCTTTGATACATAATGCAACTTCCTTCTCATCTTTCACACTGCAAGCAAATTACTCTTATTATATTACAATCCTAAAGCTGAATATATAACCTTTCCATACTAACCAAAATGAATTCACGGAATGCAACTCCAATGCGCGTTCTAAGATGATGTGGGACACCAGATCACATGTATTAATGTACTGTATAGTTAATAGTACTAGCACCAGAAAAACCCATAAAGGGATTGTTAAGCTGCTTCTATTCCTAACTGATTTTGTTTTTCCTTTGAGGTAACTTATATATAGAGACAGAAAATAAGAGGGGATGTAATCAAAATATCAGCAGTAGAGCAAACCACGCAGCATGAAAATATAGGGAGCGACAATTCCTTTGAACTTTGGACACTACAATCTCAAAGCACCCACTCTAATGTCAATTCCCTTGCCAATATAACCAGCCCAAAGAAGCAACATGACCTCCAGGAGTCAACAAAAAACATGATAATGAATATCTTTTATATCCAAAATACAAAAAAAATATAACAGGACCCCAGCTTAAACGTCAACTATAACCTAGAAACAAAGTAACGAAATAACCTACATGCATGTCGGGAACATTGCAGATAAGGAACTAACCAGAAGTACAGAGAACGTAAATCAGCACTTTAGCCTTATTATAATAGCATCCTACTGCACACCAACTACATTCCACCTTGTGCAAACCACATGCAGACACAATAGGAATCAACATGAAACAAAATCATCAACTAGAAGTCAATGCAACTCCATCATAGATAAAGGAATCGCTAGCCTTTTTAGAGTTCCAGGGTATAATTTCACACTACCTACATACGACTTTGGGTAAAGTTGCATGCTCAAAGTGCCCAAGCCTAATGAAAGAGGCGTATTTTGGTAAGCTATCCTTCAAAGCCATCTCCACATATAAGTACAACAAAAGCACATATAAAATTTATCTAACAGAACATGGGTCCAAATAAATAGCGGGAATAGCGACCAAACTAGTATTTCACAAATAGACTATGTCCCCTGAGAATCATATGATAGTCTTATACAACTGTCGTTGAAACAGAAACAGTGATAAAATTAGCAAAATAATGCAAATGAGCAACTAAAATGAAGAATACAAAGAAAAAGACCGGTACTCGAGAATCGAGATAACAGTAGATCCCATACTGAGAAAAAGCATGGGGGGTTCTAAGAGCATCCCCAACCATGGAGAGGTTTTCTCTCCTGGGTGGGCACAAAAACATCCACCTCATTTTCTCCATCTAAAAAACACCCACATCCATGGATAACATTTTTATCCATCGGTTGAATATTAAGGGGGACAACAAATCCACATGGCACAAGACTATTGGACCACTTGACAGACGAAACCCACCATAAAACAATTTAGTGAATTGTTATACAGAAGTGACGGTTTATGCGCTAAAAACAAAAAAAAATCAAAATGGAAGGTTGTTGTCAACTGCGGTCCCCACTATTTTCTCTCCATCAAAAAGGAGGAGCTCTCCGTTCCACCGGATAATCCTTCTATTCTCCATCCCCATGGAGATTTTCTTCATGGATAAAGGAACCTATGGAGAATAATTTCTCTCCGTCCTACCCATGGAGAATTTTTTTCTCCATGGTTGGGGATGCTCTTAGTATGTAGTTCAAGATGATCCTAGCATATCACAAGTTCATGATTTCTGTTTTGCCAGCAGTAGGCAGAATTCCTTAGACACACAAGTCACACATCTAAGAAAATGATTTCGGAGAAATTATAAGCGTGTGAATCCGAAGCCACAAGAGCTAAAACAGCTCTATAGGAAAGTACTACAAACGTAGTGAAGAAGGAGCTGTAAGATGGAAACATTAATTAATCGTTTAGCTCTATGTATTTATCTATTCAATCACTCCATGAGTTTAGAACTCCTCTGATGCTAGTCTGCCATAGTAGATGACCGGACAAAAAAATGCCATCACGGCACTTTGTAAAACCAGGAGAGGAGAGCTAAACAAAACACACCTATGCAGGTATGATCGCTACACTCTGATGATTGAACAACTTTACAAATTTGCTTTGGCTTAAGTTTCACAGCAAATTCCTCGATGTGATAAGGGAAAACTACGACACAAAAATGTAGCACGATATGAGACCTGAAAATGTTAATCACACTATACAGCAAGCATACGAAATTCCTAACCAAAAAATAAAAGGAATAACATATACCACATCGTAAGCCCACTTTCTCTTATTTTCATCTCCCATTGACTTATCGTTGCAAGCATACTAAATTCCTAACCAACCAATCAAAGGAAAAGCATCTGACACGTCATAAGCCCACTCTCTCTTATTTTCATCTCACATTGACAGTTGACTTATCATATGCCAAACAGATTCCCGCCCAAATAGCTCAGTCAGAGAATGTTGCGTATTCGACACATATGTTCAAGTGTCCCACATCGAAAGATTAGAAGAAATGAGAGGGGTTATAAGTGTTGTTGTTTCCTCGCCCATTGGCTTAAGCTTTTGTCTTGATATGGGTGGCAACTGGCAACTGGCAACTCACTTATAAATTGAGCTACCCACGTAAATTCTGGAAGAATCTGGCTTAACGATGATATTAGAGCCAATGGTTCAGCTGGCGACGTGTGAGGCAGGCCAAATATGATTGAAGACCTACGTTTTATCTTCCGTGTCGAATGTCTATCCGATGTAGTGGTGATCGGGCAGAATGTTTAATGACGGTATAAGATGAGTTTGCAAATCTTCAACGGGAGTTTGAAGAAGAAAAGTGTGAAGGGAGGGAAGTTGATTATTCACACAAATGTTCACAAGTGTCCCATATCAAAAGATAAGAAGTGAGAGTAGTACATAGATGTGGTTGTGCGCTCACGTTGGCTTATATTTTTGGGTTGCTATGGGTGGCAACTCCCTTATGAAACAAGCCACCCTCTCGAATTCCTTCCCCCACAGACAAACAGCTTAAGCAACTACTATAACACAACATGATTCTGATTACCAAACGAAGACATAGAAAAGAGGGAAGTAGAGACAATATTACAATAGCATGCAGACAGCATGCAATTCAAAAAAGAAACAAAGAAAGGGTATAAACTGAGACAACTAAATGAGTTCATACCTGTAAAATTCTTTTATTGCTGCAATAGACATATCGTGTAACCGCTCTTCAGGCAAAACATTATTTGAAGAGTGATTTTGAGGTGCAGATACTCCTGCTCTTGGCACGGATGAGGTCGTTGGCCTAGACCTGTCCAAATTTCGATCCAGGTATCTTGAGTCCCTATTAGCAGAACTTGAATTAAGCTCTTGACTACTGGATTGATCAAAAGCAACTGAAGCACCAAATCTGTCTGAGGTATTCCTTGTGAAGTGACCTTCCCTGGTGCTGTAAATTCCAGGCTCTTGTGCAGTTCCGTAACCATTTAGACCACCACCCATTCTTCTAGAATCCCCAAAGGAGGGAGAATTGCCGTATAAAGATGAACTTGACACTGATGGTTGTCTATGCGCCATGTCTCTGGCGAGACAACCTTGAGGTCCAAGCATAATTGGTTCATCAGATGAAGACCTTTGGGGTAGAGGCACTGAAACAGTACTGCTTTCATAAATGTTCCTACCATCCATCCGCATGTCCTGCCCACCAAACCCACGAATTTGGGGAGACATACCTCTGTAACCCATTCCTGTGCCAATTGGGGAAGATAACATTGATCCCCGTGGACCAAATTCTAACGGTTGACCCCTTCTTGCTCCGGCGTTCATGCTGGCATTACGGCTTAATCGATTAACTTGACCCTGCCTTTCCTGAGCAGCATCGCGATGCACTTCTTCAATCTTCTTCGGCCCTTCAATCTTCCTTCTCTGTTGCCATTTGTTTTTCCTTAAATCAATAGCATCCTTCAACATGAACCGTACTCTTGAAGATAGCTTCATATCATTGGAGAGCTGTCCCATGATGTCAAAATAAGCATCCATATGCTCCTTGGCTTTGGGATGATCGATCATCTCCCCGATAGTGCTCATCAACTTGCACAAAGCTTCAATGTTCTCTTCGTCGGGTTTTTGATATTGACCCAACAGCTTCTTTATACACTCGTGCATAATTCTTTCTGTCAACATCCTCTTCTTGTACAACTCTCCTATCAATCTAATGTTACCCAGCATACGCCTCCGCACTTTCACTCTCATCTCTTCTCTCACTGCTTCAGACTGTTCAGAGCCACCTTCACCATCAGCATTATTGGCTTCTTGTTCCTCTCTTTCTCCCCTCTCAAATTCCTCCTGACATTTGTTAAGGAGCAACCGCCTGAACGTGATCTTCTCATCATCTACACTAAGGTCTGGCAACCCAGACGCGAGGTGTTGGCAAAAGTTTGCATACATTTCACAGAAAGTTGGCTCGGTTAAAGCTTTGTCAAAGATCTGAGAGATAACTCCAGTTAAAGTTGTAACATTGTCTATGTTTACTTCTTTAACTTGCTCAAATAATCTGTCAAAGTTCTGAGGAGTCAGCTTGTTTAAAATGCCCTTCAACTTCCTTTGTTTTGCCTGTTCTTCATCAGTTACTTTACCAATTTCATACTTTCTCTCAGCTTTGTGTATCACGGGTACAGGAGTATGGGGAGAAGGCATCAAACCTTTATTGAAGTTAGTACCTCTTAGCCAACGGTCAGTATCAGAGTTATTTCTTTGAACACCCTGGAAGCCCAAGGAATGCATAGGCCCAGATAAAATACCCCCAACATTCTGAACGGGGCCTTGTGGTCTTGGGTTCCGAAGCACGCCATAAGTAGGCCCGGGACCCCGACCACCTTGAAATCCTGACATGTCGTTTCCATAAACAAAGTCTGCCCTTGGATCTGGAGAAAAAGAGCCTGGTTGTTTGTTCCACCTATCAGCATTCATCGTCACATTGCCTCGCCGGTCACGAGTACCTACACCTGCTCTGTCAACAACTCTTCCAGCAGTAGGATATTCACGATCACTACGAGGAGTACTAACACGCATTAAGGCATCAGCTACATCAGACATAATTTCAAAACCCTCAGGAAGGTTTGGGCATAGCTCAGAAACTGTAAGAAGGAAATCTCTCGAATACTTTTTTGTGGTAACAACCTGTTCATCATGAACACCTTCACCAGAAGATTCCAACTTTGGTGTCGAGATGTCAGCAGCATCTTCCCAGTCATCTAACTCAGGTTTACTCTGCTCATACTTGTTCTTCTGTGTGCTCTCGTCTGTGTTAGCATCTGTGTGCACCTCCTTCATATTGCCCTCATCAGCATGTTCATGTTCTGAAGCATCAGTGCTTTCTTTCTTATCCTCTGGCCCCTTGTAAGCGTTGTAAAGATCAGCAGTTGTACCAAGAGCATCTGCCTTCTGAAGCAATTCCTTCAACTTTTTCTTCCCTCTATTTTTTGTCTTTGTTGACTCCAAGGACGACTTACTTGATCCTGATATACTGCTAGACGATGAACTTGGCCTAGAAATGTCAACGATCTCTGTTTCATGCCCTGCATTTGCTTCCAAAATGTTTGCAGAAACAGGTATTACCTCATGGTCTGTCACACTAGATTTTGATAAATCAAAGTCCTTCGGACTTGGGCCATCCAATAAGCCTGATGAAGTTTCTGAGACCGAGATATCATGAACATCAGAGAGTTTGCTCTGCATTATTTCACCTTCGGTGATAGATGTGTCAGAATCTGCATTTGTTTGAGTAGCTTCTATTGCATCCCCAACAAATTCAGTTTTCCCTGTAAGTTTAACCGAGTGATCTAGGCCAGCTCCTGCGAGACATTCTGGACCCTTCGAATTATCTAACGACAGCACTTCGGGATGTTCTGCCTCTCCACCTTTGCTAATAGATGAGTTACTTGCAATGTCTTCACACAAAGGAGGACCATCTTGTTTAGAAGCTGCATTCATCACATTCTGGGATTCACTGCTTTCAGATGGATGAGACAAGTTCGCAGAGACTTTAACAGCAGGTTCAATCGGTGTTGTATCAGTCACAATAGGTGATAACCTGACGGGATCCGATAGACCATCCTTGGGTTCCGATGAAGAACAAGTTATTTTAGCCTCTGAACTTTCTGCCGCGGTAATCTTGGAAGAATCGTCGAAGTGCTTCAGCACTTGGGTGTTGGACTCTCCAGCAACCTACAGAGGGTACAAAATGAAATTAAAAAAAAAAAAAAGAGAGAGAGAATCCTCCACGAACAAAAACTCGCTGAAAACTTCAATTCACCAAAAATGAAGGAACCTGCAGAGATGGTTGGAGATTTACATTTTCGTTCAGCTGTTTCTGGATATCCCCAGTGGATATAGGCATAACATCTTTGGACTTACTGACAGAATCCAAACAACTAGGAATAGGTGCAAGGTCCCTTGGATTTGTATTAAGAGATGCAGGCAATGTTGCTGGGATAAGGGCCTCAACTGTAACAGAAGTTGGTGCAGGAGCAAATTGATTTGAACTCACAACATCAGATTTTGACGGCATAGTAACCTTTAACCCTTTTGTGGAACTTGCAGCCTTTTCTCCGGCAGCTTTAATAGTAACCGGTTTTGAACTTGGTTGCGCTGGAGGAATCAAATTCTGAATACCCCTGCTATGGTCAGCAATTGAAAGGTCAACACCAAGCTTTGAGACCCCACTCTTACCTGGAAAGGTATTAGAAGGTTGGAACACAAATGACTGTGCTTGGTTAACGGGATAGGTAAACCTAGACCCCTGAGTGGTGGCACTTGACTGTGTACCCACCAAGGGAAGTGAACTTGGTGCAGGAAAAATTGGGGGACCAGAAGAATAACTGTTAGAATAATAGTTCATAGGATGGTTAGCAGTATAGGGAGGAAGAGGTTGGTTTTGTGTGGCAGCAGTATGATGTGACATTGATGGAGATGGCCCATCTTTCCCAAGTCTCAACTCTTCATGCGTCTCTGGATGAGTTATCTTCACTATCGTACGGGCGCTGCCAAAATTTCCAGCAGGCTGTTGGTTAAACTGAGTAGGCTGTTGGTTAAACTGAGTAGACATGTTAATTCCAACGTTCCCAGGCTGATGAGGAAGCTGGGTTGGCGGCTGAGTGGTGTATCCCAAGTTCTGGCCTGGATGCACAAGAGAATGAACATAGAGTTGATGTGGGCCTTGAGAGGGAGTTCCCATCGGTAAAGGCATCGGCATTGGCATTGGCATTTGAAGTGAACTAGATGGCACGCCATGAGACTGAATTCGTTGATTGGACCCACCATAGTGCATTGAAGGTGCTTGTTGATGATATGGCGAAGGCATAGACAACCCTGCCATCGGAAGAGCAGGAGGTTGGGGTTTTTGTGCCGGCGTTGGTGGAGATGCAGAAGTCACAGAGACATCTCTTTTGACATGTGGCTTTGTATTAGTTTCTTGACTGACAGGTTTCTCAGCTAAAGCAGCATCCTTCGTTGCAAAGTCTGGCTTATGACCACGAGGTAAGGGAACCGCGGGTATAGGTCTTGAAGCATCACGTTTAGCCTGAATAAAAGAAAAAAGCAGTAAGCACTAAGCAGGACAATTACAATATAAGAACAAGAAAGAAACAATCGAACAAGAACAGCAAGTGTACAATGCTTCTATAACCATGTCTACAAAAGAGAACTTGAAATTTTTCAGAACAGAAAAAAATGGTTCCTTCTGTAACATTTCAAGTATCAAACCATATCCACTGCCTCAAAGCTTTATCCTTTTTTAATATAAGCATCTTTATATGTTCAGCAGCTCAAAGTGAGAAATAAACAAAAAGGCACTATCACTCGATACATTCAATCAGAAGAGCTGTCTAGTGCCTAACTAGATAAAGTACATAACAATATGTAATATATTAATATTAATATAATATCTAGTGGTTAAAAGGGCAACAAAATGGATGAAAAGGGTAAAGCAAACCTGATCACGCTGTTGCTCATCTAACTTTGGTGGAGCAGAGCTCGTTCGAGCTGGCACCTGTAAATAAATTAAGAACATAGCATAGGGTTAGTGAGTAAATACTGTTGGATAACTTAACATCTTAGACTAGCATGACAGTTTTAAACAAGTTTTGATATCACAGACAACAAACCTGCACTCCATTCATAAACCCTGCACTAATGGAACCAAACTGGAGCGAAAATCCCTTGACTCCATCCCCTAAGTCAAAAGAAGATAGGAAACGTAAAGGAAGAAAAAAATCATTATTTTTTGAATCAAATACAAAGTACGAAACAATACATTAGGAAGAAAAAACCCAAGATAGAAGATGGCAGAATGTGAACCAACAAAAAGGTTATACCCTTAGATGGGGTAGATGGCAGCGTGGAGACCGTATTAGTGGATGACAGCTGATTAGAAGGAGCTTTTGGTAAGGGTCGTTCAGTCTTCTGGGGGGGCACATCAGCTAGCTTAGCAACGGCAGCTGGAACTGGTGTATTGGACACTCCTGAAATGTCAAAACTAATCGCTTAAACCATTTGAATGATTTTAAGAATAATAATCAGCAAAAGAAAAACGGCCGAGTAAAATTAACACAAAATAGTTGCCATGTCCTCTACAGCTACATGCAATGTAGTAGCTGCACTTGTCCTAATAAAAGACGACATAAAGTTCCCCAGTTCTGAAAGTGAACTAACCTGGTAATGCAGACGGAAAAGGGGCACCATTTTCCACTGACTGAGCAGGTTGGCCACCTTGAGGGGCATTGCTAACCTTAGCATAACTGAAAATCAAAAACGAAAAATCAGCAGCACAGAAGCAAGCTCTCCAACCATGGAGTCCGTCCTACAGTCGGAATTGAACTAAGCTGATAATGACAAATAATGGAGCAGTAATGAGCTTCCGTTAGCATAGAGTCGATTTAAGAATGAAATAAGAATAGGTGAGCTAAGTTAGCTAGTAAAGTATACATAAAAAGGATTGGACGTATGTATACCTGCGGTTAGAAGAAGGAGGAGGAGGGGGGTTGGCGGTAGAGGGGGCGGCAGGGGCACGGGAGCCGCGGCCGCCGTTAAAAGGGCGATGGTTGGATCTATTGGAGTGACCAGATCGAGCACCACTAAAAGCTGGTTTTCGAAACTGGGAATCGTTCTTGTCGGACCTTGATTGATTGAGGGACATCTACACCCTCAAACCCCGACTACCTTGTTTATTATTATTATAATCAACTCTTCTTCTTCTTTTATACCTAATTGATTAATCAAATTAACAAACACGGATCATCAACAACATATTCAAATTCCATCCAACAATCAAACATACAAACAATCAACAGTAAATAAGTGAAAGGGGGGAGAATTAGGGTTAGTGAAAGTAAATTAGAATGGTAACTAAAAAAAAAAAAATAGGGTTTAAGAAAAAGAGGGAATATTAGTAATAAGGAGAGAGTAGTAGTCAGTGGGTATTGGTATAGAGAGCAGAAAATTAGGGGAAAAAGAAGAAAGAGAAGAGACGAAAAGAGGGAAGACGAAGAGGAAGAAGCAGAAAGAAGGAAGAAAGAATACCTGTTGTTAAGAAAATTGAGAATGAATCAATTGTGAACAAACGCTGCTTTTTTTTCTTTTTACATACTTTCGTTTTTTTCCTTTTTTTTTTTTTTTTCTTTCATTCAGTTTACTCGTAGAAGTACGAGTACGACTACTGAGCTAAACGGCTTTCCCAACCTTAACTTACCTCTATGGGAAGTTTATTTGATTTGATATTCAATAATATAATACAATATATTTAATGGACTATGCTTTTTCACGTTCAAATTTTACCCTCTTATCTATGTTTTTTACAATTTTCACAATCGGGAATTCAATTTAATCAAACAAAATCAAAGATATCTGAAATCCAATAATTTTACAAACAAAAAC
>VHZZ01020712.1:1145-20021 GCA_009801015.1 Silene noctiflora | reverse complement strand
AAACACTAAACAAAGTGCTAAAATAATTAGTAAAATAGAGCTAAACTAGGGGATAAAATTGCATATAAAAAGTACTTATCAAATACATGTTGTTCTTAGGCTCCTTACATGTTTCCGTCCCATGAGCATGCTTGAAATTCATGTTGGAAAATGTGTTGTGTTGATTTTTGGTAAAAATCCGTGTACAGGTCTTCACAGCCGGTGGACCGGCTGCCAATCCACTTACCAGCTGTGGACCTCCTGTATCGAATTTGGGAATTTCATGAGTTTGTATGTCCCAGCCGGTGCCACTTCCGGCTGGGGAGTTTTTGTATCAAATATGACATTTTTGAGGTGCAGTGAGTCCCAGCCGGTGGGTCGCCCGCCGGTGCCACTGCCGGTTGGGAGCCTATGCAAGTTTTTAGTTGAATTTTCATTGAGTTGTTGTCCCAGCCGGGAGACCCTCTATTTTGTTTTTGATAAAATGCTTGTTGCCCCAGCCGGTGCCACTGCCAGCTGTGAGCCTTCTGATCTTCTTTTGCAATTTTATGGTTGTGCCTTGTGCCCAGACGGTGGGCCGGCAGCCGGTCCAGGACCGGCTGGGAGTCCCTGTTTCTCTATTTCTTCTCTTATTCACTCATGTGTTTTATGAATGATGTATGTATGAATTGTTTACGCTTCATTCACATGAAATGTCACATATTGTTCGTATACGAGTCATCACATGTTATCATTTGTTTACACCTCTATCCCTTATGTTTCTAATGAATGAAATTGACATGGTGCCTTATATTCTTGCTTAACTTGCCATCGCCCTACTTAGCTCTTGTCACTTCCGCCACCTTCGTGTTGTTCTGGCGATTGGGGTACTCGACCATCGTGTCTAGTGATCGTGTCTTGGGTGCGGGCTGTACTGCCGCATGTCGTGAGTCTGGCCAGATATAGACTAGGACGTACCTAGCTAGTCGTTCTACCAGGGGAAAATATGTGTCTAGAGTAGTGAGAGCATATTATAAGTCTTGAATGAATGCATATGCCATTTTCCATTAGTTTCATCTCATACATGTTCGATTGTTTGTGTCTCGGACATGTTTTAAAGGTAACCTCTGAGCCGTAAACTTGTATGATTATGTGTGGTGTCTTCGACATGTTTTAAAGGTAACCTCTGAGCCGGACACCCGTATGGTTATGTTTGCCTTGATCCTATCGGACACTAAAGGTGAGATGCAAGCCTTTAGTTGCGATATGATTGCCGGGATTGATGTTCCCATCCGTATTTATGGTGAGATGCAAGCCATAAATACGCATGTGACGTTAGTAGCCACGTCTTGTGCTTGTTTGCTAAAAGATTTCCAAAGTAATGGTACGGATTTCACTCACATGTACTATTTTGTTGGCCCTTGATATCCATGTTATGTGACATTTATATGGGCTTGTAGTCGTGACTTCATTGTAATGCTTTAGTCGGATTACCATTTATGAATGTTTCATATGCCTTTGGTTCTTGTCGATTCCATATGCTTATCACATGCTATAGTTCTTCTATCTCATCATATACTTATGTTGATCGTAACTATAACGTATACTTTATATGTTTAAAGTGCTTACTTATGTTCATTTTGATGTAATGTGGCTGGGAGAATCTTGAGTTACTCCCCACTAACTGTGGCGTTCATGTTTACATGAATGACAGGTTTACATGAATGACAGGTTCGTGGAAGCTTATCTGGGGTTGGAAGACGTGTGGGCTAGCGAGTATTGCACCTTGGACCTAGTCTTAGTTTTCTAGACTTACCCACCGTACTTTGTTATATTCGTGGGATATCTTTTCCCAAAACACCCTTTGTATTTGTACTACCGTACTTTTTATTTCTGCTTGTTTGTATTTTGAACCCGCGCTTTATCACAAACTATTTCTACGTTAAAAAGTTTTAAAAACCTCATATTTTCCGCTGCGATTCCAATTGTTTACGTTACGTTTATAGCGGGGGTTCACACAATTAGTGAAAGAGACGGTATTTTATTGTAAAAGACGGAGTACAGTAATTTTTTGTGCCTAAACAACATACTCCCTCCATTCAACTCCACACTACCACTATCTATTTTTCACAACATTCAAATTCAATTTTCTCTCAATACGTAAATGAAATTATATTCATGTGTGTTTTTGATTGATTCGTCTTTACGAGTATATTAAAAATATCTAACTTTTATAATTTTTGCAAATACGTAACTAACGATATTTACCGCATAAAACACGCGTTGACAAACGTTAAAAGGCAAAGTGGTAGTGTAGAGTTGAATGGAGGGAGTAGTGAAAAGTCAAGTCAGTGCTACTTCTGCTACACGTGGACACCACCACATCAATCTTTACCTGATATAATAGGTCAAAAATTGAGTGATTCTATTTTGAGAAGAGGGTACCAAAGTAGGGTTTATTTTAAGTTAAAATGTAGTTTGGAGTATTGCGAGAAGACCACCCATAGTTCGGATTATTTATATTAAATAACCTTAAGTAATACTTGTACTCTATCACAATTTACTCACTAATAATAAAGAAATAGAGAATAATCCAAGTAAAATAGAAATGAATGAAGCATGTTTATTCATTAAGATGTAGTGATGTGGTATATTAGATGCACCTTAAATTTTCATTACAATCACTCTCCTCTATTTTTTGTACTAATATACTACTTAATAGCCGCCTAGATAGCACCAAAACGGACACGGACACGTGATACGGCATGCCATGAAATTTAGGACACGGGACACGCTATTTACATTTAATAAAATATATATTTTATGGTTATAAATAACGAAAGATTTTATTTTTATAATGTATTGATATTAAATTTACACAAGTGAAGGTAAAATTTGACCTTTACTATAATTAATTCTCATTTCCCACCCAAACTCATCTTCTAATCAATCTCTTTTGACATTTTATTCCTCGTCTAACTTTAGTCGTGTGTCCGATGAGTGTCGGGTGTCCGACACGGCGTCGGACACGGGACGACCAATTAGGAGAAGTGTCTGTGCTACCTTGTAACACCCTCATACACCAAGCTGTTACCATCTCGGTTACCCGAGGCAATGTATATCAAATAGACCATAAAGAAACGTACTTTAGATAAATAAGTTTAACTGATTTCCAAACCAAATACCCAAAACTGTCTAATAAAAATACAAATGTTCCAAACGGCAAACCAACTAAAAGTAATAAAATATTCAAGACACAGCGGAAGACTTCTAGACATCTCGTGATGACACAACCCAGCTATCCCATGCTCAACCATCTCATACCTGCTCAATACCTGCTCACCATCCCCGAATGGATCACCACAGTTTTTAAAACATTTAAATGGGGTCAGTTACTGAATACATAAAACAAGATACAAAAGATACATCACACAGATCACCCAACTCCGTGACATCTCCACACACCTGACTACAVACTAAAGTGTGTAGCCCTGCCAGAATACCCATCGCAACAGGTATTCCACGCCGCTAGTGGGGGACCGCAGTCGTTCCCACCAAATCCCCGCTCATCTACTCCGAGCGAAAACCCAAGTTCCTTAATGTGCACATCCCCTCCTGTGGCGGGTTCCACAGAGGGAGAATCAAGGGCGTGAAGCCACTCCCGCAAGTGACTCCACTCAGCCGAGGGCGCGCCTCGCGAACCACAGACAAAACATCCAATCGAATTATACAACAACAATTACCAATACCATCAAGATCAACAATATTCACAATCATCACCAATCAACTAACAACACATGTATTCAATAACTGAGTAGGAAAACCATACCCGAAGTGCAATCACCAACTAGCAATCAAACGCAGCGGAGCAAAAGCTTTCCTCTACGAAACCGCCTCCTATAACCAAACATACAATCATGCAATTACTACTAAGCCAATCCAACACCCAAAACCCCCAAATCTACCCAATTAGGGTTTAACCAAAATTGACGGAACAACATAAAAATGATACTAGGATCTTACCCACAACGCTACGGACTCAACGACGTAAAGAACACGGAATTCCGACGACACAAGCCTTGGGATTTGATAGCAACGCGAAGAAGAAGAAGCAACGTAACTTGTTTTCTCTCTTGAAAGGTTTTAGAAAAGATAAAAGTGACAAAGGAACTGACGGAATAATTTAAATATCAAACACGCGTTGCTAACAAAACCCGACAGAAATAACCCGTAAGACCGACTTACTCGATCGAGTAAGTGACTTACTCGATCAAGTGCCCCTTACTCGATCGAGTGTCACACGTACTTGATCGAGTACCCATCAGACAGACTACTGTTTCGAAGCCAAACTTACTTACTCGACAGAGTAAGCTTTACTCAATAGAGTACCCAGCAACACAGAAAACTGTATTATTACATACCTAGCTAGCCGCCATAGTATCATATAGTCAACTTGCAATGCATATACATAAGCTACTCCAATCCGCATAAATTTAGAAGCAGAATCCTTTTAAAGAATAAATATAATACTTGACCGTGGATATTACCGTGTATAATTATTTTTACTAAACAACACTTTTATCACAAAATATATAATTACTTCAGAACAAGGTTTCGGCCTGAAAAAAAAAAAAAAAAAACCTAACATGTACAAGAATTTTAAAATATACGAGTAATATATTAACAGATTTACAACCGTGCAGATTCGCCAACTCATTTCGAAACGTTTTTTTATTTAAAAAAATAAATAAAAAGACTTATAAATATTGAGTCCTGATTTTCGCAGTACACATTTTACTCATTAGAGTACACTGTTGACTATTATACCCTGTCATTTTCTTCCCCATTTTCCCTCTCTAACTTACCGCTAAGTTATTTTCTCTAATTTCACACACTCCTCATTTGCCTCTAATTTCATCCACCCACATTTAAATATGTACTCCATCGATAAATTATGTAACACGTAAATTACATTCAAACACATACTACATTGATTGAATATTTTTACAAACACATATATTTTATTGATAAACATACTACGATGAGGAGAGTCGTTGAGTTCCTCAAAACAAATTGGCAAACTTTGTTTGGGTGATTGATCCAATTAAGCTTCAAAAATGGGGTTCCTTTATTCGACACCCTCGTTTCTCTCTCTACAAAAGTAATCCCATTATTGTACTCTTGTAGCCTCTTGCATTTCAACGATCGACGAGGAATACAACAAAGCATTCATTCATGTGACGGACAATGTAAGATACAAAAATAATTTCAAGAAAAAATGAATTTGATTAGTAATAATAAATTAATGAATTAAATACATGCTTTATAGTGGAATAATCATTCATAATTGAAAAATTTGAAGGAAGTTGAAGGAGGTTAAAGGATTGAAAAATAGAGAGAAGGAATAGGGAAGTAAATATGATATTTTTTAGCAAAGGGTAGACAAATGAAAAGTTTGATACAAAAATAAAAATTGTACTGCGAAAATAAATTATTTAAAAAGAAAAAAAAAAGGAAGCAAAAACATATAAAATGGTTGGTTTATTTGGATTAATTATAAATAAAATTAGTTAAATAGTTTCCGAAATAATGGGGGCAATCCAAAAGCGAAATAAAAAAAAAATGGGTTTCTAGAAAGAAACGCAACAAGAACACCCCACGTAGAAGCCTATTTATTCTCCTTTCTCCCATCCTCCCAAGAATGAAGATGGTTGTATCCTCCTCAAACACAACACATACCACTAACTGAAATCACAACACCAACAACAATACACATTCACTCTATTTTCATTCATTCATCTCCCTAAACCTTACTTTTTCAATTATTATTATTATTATTATTATTATTATTATTATTATTATTATTATTATTATTATTATTAATTAATTAACCAAATTCATCATCATTAACTTACAAATTAATCATAATAATTTGGTGATGGGAAGTAATAATAATAATGATGAAAGTGAAGAGATTAAGTCGGGAAAAGAGAAGAAAAAAGAGATTAATAAGAAACAAGAGTTGCAGAAAGCATCCTTGTACAAGCTTTTCAGTTTTGCTGATAAATATGATACAATATTGATGATTGTGGGAAGTATAGCCGCCATGTGTAATGGAATTGCTCAACCTTTGATGACTCTTATTTTAGGTCAAATTATTAATTCTTTTGGCCACACTGATCCTAATCATGTTGTTCATCAAGTTTCTAAGGTTAGTTTTTTTACTAAAATCATCTCGTCTTGTTACTAAATACGGAGTATGTTATTGTTTCCAAGATTTTCGATTTCTATTTGGGTCACTCAGCTTTGTCAAAATTTTGTCATGCATACCTTGATATCAACGTAATTCTAGTTTAGTTCTAATTCTTATTTAAAAGATGTTTATATGATACGGTGAAAATAATGATTGAAATAACAATTGTTTGTTGTATTCCGTTTGATTTTTTTTTTTTTTTTTTTTTTTTTTTTTTTTTTTTTTTTTTTTAAGGGGTGACATACTCATGTGAGTCATGTCGTTATAGACACACGATATTACAGTACCTTTAGAAGAAGTAGTGTTTAATTGTTTATGCGGTAGAAATTTGTTGATCGATTTTGGGGAATGAATGTATTTGCATGTCAAAATCCCCTTAATTTTAGGGTTGTAGTTTGAGAATTTTATCACGATACTCAACTTGCTCGTCTCATTACTTTATTATTACTTTATTATTACTTCATAAATGGCATCTCAAAGATTTAAGTAACAGATCACCAAGATTTTTGGAAAAATGTAGCACAGAATATGAATCACACACAATGAAAGAGATCACAAAAAATCACTGTGATTATGAACCAAAACTTGTTCAAATGTGAATACAAGCGTTCTAATATGGTAATGATTCATTCAATATATTCAATATATTCTTAATGATTCTTACTACTAATAATGTCACAAAAAATCTCAGTGATTATGAACCAAAACTAGCTTAGTTGATTCACAATTCGGTCTCATTTACGTTGAGAAAGAGTTGTTTCTTAGTCCGTAAATCTATTGAAGAGCTGTTTTACGTAAAAATATTAATTATTGTGCAAAACAATTTACACAAGAATATAGTTATGGAGAAATAAATTACTCCGAGTCTCCGACCATTCTACATTTATCGTTCTACATTCAATTTTTAGAATGATTAGGAAGTAGACTAAAATTACAAACGTATCCCTAAAATTAAAAGAGAATTGGGAGAATGTCATTTTGATGGAGAGAGTGGTAGTTAGTAAAGTAGAGGCAATATTAGTAGTTTAGTAATTTTTAATAAATTTTAGAGAAAAGAGAAGAATAAAAGTAGAATGGAGGGAGTGTGTTACGAGTATAATACATTTTTTGATTGGCTTATACAAGTAGGTTAACATCATACGATATAAGATTTGTTATTGGAGCAAGTAATTTTTATGTATTTTTGAAGGGAGCACCCAATTTTGTTTAAAAATTACAGTCCGTATGTATGCTGTATGTCCGTTTGTTCTTGTGTAGTGTAGATATATAGTTGTGCTTTGTTTAGAGGCAGAAGGGTAAAGGATGGCTTGGAAAAACCGTGTTGGTTGGTGGGATTTCGTGAAAAACAATATGAGTTATATGACGCACTAGCTAGTTTGGTTGACAATTAACATCAAATAATTTTTTTAAGCAACTGCATATGTACATATATCATATATAGCTAATGTGAATGTCACTAATTTCTAGATGCGCCAATTCAAATGTCTAACTACTAATGTAAACAACTCATCTAACATGTCTTTTGCTACAAACATTTTGCTCCTCAACCTTTTTTTAACTTAATACTAATTCAAATTCACAATATGTTTCAAAAATGCCTCCAGATTGAGACTATATATAATGCCTCCAGATTGAAAGGAGTTAGAATGAAAATGACGTAACAAAATAATTGAACTCACATCCACTCACTATACTATAAGACAAGGTTGTCCCAGGTTGTTAATCACATTGAATGATCATCGTTCAAAGGTATTATATTGAGGGATTTTTGTATAGATCACCGTCACTTTGCTGTTTTAGGAAACCATAATTATTATTAGTGAATCAATTAAGGAAGTGTGTTCATTGCAATTCGCAAGTATATAAGTTGGATCCTTGCATTGTTTAGGCATGCAAATGAGTGGCCGACATTAGAAAAGTGGAATGTTACAAAGTTTGATGGAAATATGGAATGCCTCACTTGCTGTCTTTTAATGCTCATCATTCTTTTATGCATCAACACTTCTTCATTTTCTTTTGTTTTTGCCTTTTCCTTAATCATCAAAATGTTTAATTTACCTTTGGGATCAATGCATCTCTAGATTTGTTCTTTCTAGTACTGCTGGTAAAACATATCGGATTTGAATATGACTTGAATTAACCCAAGTCGAACAGACCCATTTAGACCGGATTAACTCAGCTCGTACCGAATAACCTAACCCAAGAAACCATCCATAATCAAAACAATTTGTGACTTGGTACGTAATAGCCACCCAAATAAATGAGACCTTTTTCTGATGACTCATTTACTTCGTCTAGTCAATAAGCTGTTTTATTTCGAGCTAAACTAGAAGACTAGAAACTTTATTCTCAACATGATTTAACAAGTAATTGCATGGATTTTTCTAAATGAAGTCTCACCCAATCCCGCAGATTCAAACTCGACGACCTACCCAATTGCTAGCTCGAGCTTTCCTTTTGTATCCACTGCTACCTCTGAGCTAATTACTTATACACAAATTGAGGATGCAACATAATAAGTAACCTTAGCTTGTTCATGAATGTATTAGGTGGAGAAACATAAATTAAACAAATTAGTGGCAAAGTAATTTACACTATAATATTTCAGCTAATTCCTCGTGGGTAGACACTTACACCCTTTAGATTATAATACAGAAGAATTAAATTAAAAATGTTTGAGTTAATCAAAGTTTGGTGAATACAATTCTTCTAGACTCTTGTGTGGCAGCAAAAGAGAACATTATATAGTACTTTATATGGTATTATGAACATTTGTTTTACTTTAAAATACTTTATTATAATTAATAACTTTACTTTCGAGCATAAATCTTTTGAAATCTCGCCTCTAGTTTTATTAACTCTTTTATCATGTGTGGCTGCAGGTCTCTCTCAGGTTTTTGTACCTTGCAATATACACTGGCATAGCTTGCTTCCTGCGTAAGTGTGGTTATGAAATTAATTACGTATTTTTACGTCCTACTTAAGTATAGTTTAGATGGTAATTGCTTATATTAGTCTAAGCATCCATTGATAACACTTGTGCAACAGTTGATCATATGCCAGTTTCCTTATACATAGTAATGTTACACTGATAACAGTTGAGAAGATATACTCCTGCTCAACTTAAACAATGATTAGAATGACATGGGTCTGAAAACCGTCAGTATGAATTAGGAGAACAAAAAGAAGTAGAAATATGGGAGAAGAAAAATAAAATGAAAGAAACGACGAAAATTCTCATTAAAGTCTGACATGAAACAATTCACCTGTTAATTTATTTGAAACAGAGAATAGACTGCTATAGTCCCATTCTGATACCTCTTACATGTAACAGAGGTAACATGCTGGATGATAACTGGGGAAAGACAAGCAGCACGCATTCGAGGCCTGTACTTGCAGACGATACTTCGACAAGATGTCGCCTTCTTCGACACTGAGACAACTACTGGTGAAGTCATTGGTAGGATGTCAGGGGATACTGTTCTTATTCAAGATGCCATGGGTGAAAAGGTTTATTTTCTTTATATTAGTATAGTTAGAGTTTCTTGTCTAGTTAATATTAGTGGAGCTAGACAATACTTTTTTAAACATCTACGGGTGACATACAACGTTCATATTTCTTGTCGGGGCCATGACACTACGATATATGTTACTTTGATTTGGGTATGTGTGTTGGACATGGGTACATCTCTAAAAGCTGACCTTGCCATGTTTCAACTTTTGAGACAGCTTAAAATGATGATATGGATTTGGGGAAACGCCTTCAAAACATAATTATTATAATACAGATAAAGAGTGTCATATTTCGATTTTCCAAATTGAAATAGACAGATGTTTGGGAAATAAGGCTCATAGTTACCACAAATCATGCTATATGCTTCACATACTCAATCCTTTCCTCTACTTTTCTTTTGCAAGCCTCTCTTTTCTGCCCGTAAGGAGAAGTGATGGATTGGTAAGTATCGAGTATGGATTCCATGGCCATATCCTTTATTGCTGCGTAGGACACAGCCTGACAGCCACAAGGGTATGGCCCCAAAACGAAGAGTCGAAGTAACATTGTTCACAACCCCCCTTTTGTACTAATTTCTAGTAACTTGCTGTGTTATATGTTTGCAGGTAGCTAAGTTCATTCAGCTAACGGCAACAGTTGTTGGTGGGTTTGTGATTGCGTTCGTAAGAGGGTGGCTTTTGGCTATTGTTTTATTAGCATGCATTCCTGCCCTTGTAATTGCTGGTGGTACTATGGCACTGATAATGATGAAGATGTCTAGCCGCGCACAAATGGCGTACGCTGATGCTGGTAATGTTGTAGAGCAAACTGTGACTTCTATCAGGACGGTATGTCTCTATAACCATGTAAAATTACGTAATTCTTCTTATATTGCCCTAATTTGACCAAGTTCTTTTCTAAAAAAATTACTATATTGAAATACGGAATTTGGCTTTCTAGTTTAAATTTTAGAGTTTTGTCATTACTATGCTATTATACTGATTTGCATTACTTAACTGCATGCCAAAGGTTGCATCATTTACAGGAGAAAAAAATGCAATAGAAAAATATGATAACAAGCTTATGGTTGCTTATAAAGCAACTGTAACTCAAGGATTGGCGTCAGGATTAGGACTGGGTGCATTGCTTTTCATAATAACTAACTGCTATGCTCTTGCTGTATGGTATGGAGGGAGAATGATTCTTGAGAGAGGTTACAATGGCGGGCAAGTAATCAACGTTATCATGGCCATGATGACCGGCGGAATGTAAGTATTTGCTCTTCGACAAAACATGTATAGAATCGCTGAGATTTCTGGAGTTAAATCGCTATTGTATAGTTTGAATATAGCAGTATGAGCTATAAAGCTTAATATACTCCTTATTGTTATAGATTTGATTTTTGAACTAACCATATGATCCCAAAATTTATACACATACTTTTGAAAAACATAGACCATAATTTGAGGTCTGGTAGCTGGCTTCAGATAACTTGTAGGAGAGTTCACTTTTTTTTTTTTTTTGGTGAAAAGAGGGTTTACAATTTCTTACGACATGATTGTAATATTTGAGCAGGTCACTCGGACAAACATCTCCATGTCTAAATGCATTTGCAGCTGGACAAGCAGCAGCATATAAGATGTTCGAGACGATTACCCGGACACCAAAAATAGATTCCTCAAGCACAGAAGGGATTACTAGGGAAGATATTACAGGTGATATTGAGCTAAAAGATGTGTACTTCAGGTACCCAGCTAGGCTCGATGTGCAGATATTTTCTGGTTTTTCATTGCAAATTCCTAGTGGCACTACTGCAGCTCTTGTTGGGCAGAGTGGAAGTGGTAAATCTACAGTGATTAGTCTTGTAGAACGGTTTTATGACCCCGATTCAGGAGAAGTTCTTATCGACGGAGTTGATTTGAAGAAGTATCGGCTATCTTGGATTAGGCAGAAGATTGGATTAGTGAGTCAAGAACCAGTCCTCTTCACAACTTCAATGAAAGAAAACATTGCTTATGGGAAAGAGGGTGCCACTGATCAGGAAATAAGAACTGCCATTGAGCTTGCTAATGCTGCGAAATTCATTGACAAACTTCCCAAGGTAAAAAAATCATTGTGAGACAATTTGAAAGTGGCCTGATCACCAGATATGTAAATATTGACCTGAAAACGATTGATAATAGTGCACTCAAAATGACTTATTCTGGTCTACAAGACTCTGCCATTCTAGATTGTTCAGTATCTTCACTAATGATGCGTGTTAAAATTGTACGCTCTCTATTCTAATGTGTGCAAATCGCACTGTAGGGTCTTGACACAATGGTCGGAGATAGAGGAACTCAGCTATCCGGAGGTCAGAAGCAAAGAATAGCTATTGCTCGAGCAATTCTAAAAAACCCGAGAATCCTCCTCCTAGATGAAGCAACCAGTGCCCTAGATGCTGAATCTGAACGCATTGTTCAGGATGCACTTGACAGAATCATGACTAACAGGACTACAGTCATTGTTGCACATCGCTTGACCACTATTAAGAATGCAGATATGATTGCAGTTGTTCATCAAGGAAAAATTATTGAGAAAGGTAAAAACCAACTAAATAGCCATTTCTTTCTTACAGTTTTTGAATTGTCTTGTGACCCCACTCCACTAAATCTTCCGTATTATTACAAGACTTGGCAAGCTGGTCATTCACGTTGGGTTTGGATCACGTTATTTTGGTAAGGGTCAATTGTTAGGCGTTGGATCAATTGAGTCCTTTTGTTAAGGTCAATCTGTCAATGGTTACAGATTGAGTCAATTGAGTTTTCTTTAGGTTGAAGATATTAAGGCTTTGTTCAAATTACACACTTTGAGTCATTTTCGAGTAGGGCCAAGTCACCTTTGGGTCGTCTACGTGTTGTTCATACTGATTTGGGCCAGGTCATTATTTCCAAGTCTAATAGTTGCCTCTAAATTGTACTCCGTATCAGGTAGTCATGATGAACTGATCAGAGACCCAGAAGGAGGTTACACTCAATTAGTGAGGCTTCAAGAAGGCGCCAAGGAAAAAGAAGCCGCACTGATGGATCCAAACAACAATGATGCGATCTACCACATTGACAGAGCACTGAGCAGATCAGCAAGCCAGAAGTTATCCATGAGGAGATCAGCAAGCAGGGGTTCATCTGGTAGCAGGCATTCAATTTCCATCAGTTTTAGTGCTGTTGGTCCTGTCAATATTCAGGAGACCGATGAAGGAGAAGATGATTACGAAAATTATAGGGACAAAGACAATGCTTATGAAGTAGAAGACGAGAAACATCGAAATCTGTCTATGAGACGTTTAGCTTACATGAATAAGCCGGAAATACCTATATTGGTACTTGGCAGTCTTGCTGCATCTGTTCATGGGATAATTTTTCCCATGTTTGGGTTCATGATATCTTCTGTAATTAAAACATTCTATGAACCACCCCATCTGCTTAGGAAAGATTCAAGGAAGTGGTCTCTGGTATACTTGTGTTTCGGCATCGTTAGTTTCTTGGCCATACCTTTCCAGAATTACTTGTTTGGAGTTGCAGGAGGGAAACTGATCAGAAGAATTCGTTTTATGACTTTTGAAAAGATTGTGCACCAGGAAATTAAATGGTTCGATGACCCAGCAAATTCAAGGTATTACAGTTATACCAGGAAACTGGTTTTTTGGTCTTGTCAGTTAGGCCTGAGCTAGGTCATTGGCTGCGTGTCTATTAAGATTTTTGTAATTTTATTGAAGATGAATGTAGGTGTAATTTAAATTATATATTTGAAAATATGGGTCGCTTGTAGTGGGGTCAGCATCAGGCCAGTAAAAATCGGGTAGGGTATGGTGTGCATAGGGTTATTTCGGGTTTCATTTCTTACAGGGGTATCAGGTTGTTCTATTTAGGTCTCAGGTCAGGTATCGTGTAAGATGGAGTTCATGTTTTCCTTGTCTGAAATATTTTAATATATTTTTGAATTGTTTGATATCAGTGGAGCGATTGGAGCTAGATTAGCAACAGATGCTGCCAACGTGAGGAGTTTGGTTGGTGATCAGTTGGCCCTGGTGATGCAGAATATTGCGACTCTAGTCGCAGGTCTTCTAATTGCTTTCACAGCTAACTGGATGTTAGCACTGATTGTCTTGGCAGTGGCTCCACTTATATTTGTACAAGGGTACTTTCAGGGAAAATTTATGAAGGGATTCAGTGCTGATGCTAAGGTTAGTTCGTCACAAATTTTGAGTTTTTAGTATTTTGTATCTGTAGCATTGCCAGAAAAATATATATCCACCTGCTGGTAAGACCGTTTGGGGATGATACCCGTGACTTGGGTCTGTTACTTTGATTGTTTACACGTCTCCACACGGATATGAGTATGATACTGAACTCTTCATTTAAAGGCAAAACATGTAGATTTTCATGAACGTTGTGTCATTGGGGTTGGGTAGGATTCGGGGCAGTTTAAGTTGGTCACTAAAGGTATATTGTGCACTTTCGCTTAGATTGGATTGTGGCGAATCATTCTGGTTACAACACATTTCAAGTGGCCGTTCAGTTTTTACTGGTCACGTCTTTCGTGAGGTCATTTTGGGTGTATTATGTATTTCAACTTAGATTGGGTCGTGGCACATCCTTTCTGTAGATTGTTATTTAGATAAATTTAAATGTAACTCAAAAGTAGTAACTTCATGACATTTTGGATCTCATCATGTTCGAAAAGATCATTCTAGTGTCATTGGTTTGGTCCGGGCTCATTTTGGAACTGGTCAATATCATCTCCAAAAAAATTCAGCCCAGCTACGACTTGAATTGAATTGTTAGTGTCGTGTCGTGTCATTTTGGAGCTATCCTTTTGGGTAATTTGAACCTTTGGTCAGTTTTTCAAGATTAGAATAAGTTTTCTTAAATCGACGAGTCTTTTAGCAAAGTCACATAGATCAAACTTCGAAAGTATCGAAACTCCGTCTCTATCAATATTGCTTGCACCAAATTAATAAACATTACCACGAAAATAGAAAGTTCCAAGTTTAATGTACTGTGCAGCTAATGTATGAAGAAGCAAGTCAAGTTGCAAATGATGCAGTAGGCAGCATCAGGACAGTTGCATCATTTTGTGCAGAGGAAAAGGTGATGGACTTATACAACAAGAAATGTGACGCTCCAGTGAAAAGCGGCATTCGTTTGGGACTTATTAGTGGAGCAGGCTTTGGTTTCTCCTTTCTTGCTCTTTACTGCACCAATGCCTTCTGCTTTTATATTGGTGCCGTCCTGATTCAGCATGGCAAAGCCACATTTGGAGAAGTTTTCAAGGTCAGAAGTCACAACTTCTGTCATATGATTACTTATTCTGTGCATGATTCTTGGTTTCCGTTTTCAGCATATATATCATTTTCAACTCCAACATATGATCTAGTGCCTCAAAAGCTCTCGCCTAAAAGGTGAGGGGATCGAACATATAGGTGGATAGAGGCAGATTTATTCACTATCAGGCAGGGTGGGGCCTCCTTGAAATTTTGTTGATCATGTTAACTCGCTTTGCCAAGTTGGTTAACAGAGTAATAATAATAAGATTAGGAGCTTTAGAGTTTGAATCTAGGCCTCCAAAAATTTGTGGCCATCCTAAAAGTTATGATCATCATCTGCCATTGTACACCATTTTACCCGAGTATTAAAACGTATAGACTACTTCCGGATGACCCATACACTGACAAGTCATCCATTAAAAATTGAAACTATTTACATCACTATACAACCCTTAATATGAATTCCTGGTTGTAGGTTTTCTTTGCAGTAACTATCTCAGCAGTTGGTTTATCACAAAGCAGCAGCATGGCTATGGACAAAACCAAGGCAAAGGACTCCGCTGTCTCAATCTTCAAGATTCTCGATAGCAAACCAAGCATCGATTCAAAAAGTGATGAAGGAACAACATTGGAAGTAGTCAGAGGCGATATTGAACTTAGCCACGTTAGCTTCCGTTATCCAACAAGGCCTGACATTCAAATCTTCAGAGACCTGAGCTTGTTCATTCCATCTAAAAAGGTATGCCTCTGAAAATCTTAACCTCTATCTTACTTAGAAGAGTATTCTTTGTTCAAAGTTTCCCTTATATTGATACCTCACAAATCGTACACGAATTACACCTTTGTAAGTCGTGTAAATGTTCTTAATTGTTATCTCTTTCAGACTGTTGCGCTTGTCGGAGAAAGTGGCAGTGGGAAGTCGACGGTTATTAGCATGATTGAGAGGTTCTACGAGCCGGACAATGGACGAGTATTTTTAGATGGAGTGGAACTTCAAAATTTCAAGCTAAGTTGGCTAAGGCAACAAATGGGGTTAGTCAGCCAAGAACCAATACTTTTCAATGAGACCATCCGAACAAACATTGCTTACGGCAAGCAAGGAGACGCTACAGAAAGTGAGATAATTGAGGCCTCAAAATCTGCAAATGCACATAACTTCATCTCAGGACTTCCTCAAGGCTACGACACCTCGGTCGGGGAGAGAGGGGTACAATTGTCAGGAGGGCAAAAGCAAAGGATAGCCATAGCGAGAGCAATCCTGAAAAACCCGAGAATCCTCTTGCTTGATGAAGCAACCAGTGCTCTTGATGCAGAGTCGGAACGCATCGTACAGGGTGCTTTAGACAGTGTGTCGGTTAATCGAACGACTGTGGTTGTTGCTCATCGGTTGACAACGATCAAGAATGCTGATATAATCGCGGTGGTGAAGAATGGAGTGATTGCTGAAAAGGGGAAACATGAAGAGTTAATGAAGATACAGGATGGTGCTTATGCTTCATTAGTGGCTCTTCATGCAAGTGGTACTTCCTAGAGGAATTAGTAGGATAATGGTAATTGAGAAGGGAAAATCTGTAAATAAGAAAGGCACAATTAGCATAATGTGCTTGAAATGAGCAACTCTTTTTGTGTCCTTTTCTTCAATCATGCTTGTAAAATGAGGTATATGCAAGAAAGGAATCGGGTTGTAGAGCCTTAGACAACGTCAAATACAAATTATTTTGGTCTATAGACTTTCATAGTTTACAAGGTAAATGGGATCAGAATGTCATATATGGCAATTAGTTAAATTTCAACATGTCAGTTTCACACTAAGATGTTGCTAAATGGTCAAACAAATTGCAAAGATGATATATGATCGGAGCACGGAAGCGAAAATAAACAAAGACCGCGGTTGGGATGAGGATCGAACTCAGGCCTTGTTGGACGAAGGAGCAAGGTTGTTCTCGTTGAGACTATTTGACTAAAAGTCCGTCAACTCCGAGTCAACGGGTATTTAAAATAAAGACGCCTATTGATATTTTAAACAACATTTGAAAAGACCGTTCAAACCTCCCTCCTCATGGCCGAACTTCCCTCCTTTTGCACTAGCAATAGTGTTTGGTTCAGTTTGGGGAGGTTTGATCATAAGTTTATTGAGTTAATTCAAATTTGCTCTCCAACTAATCGGTTGCATGCATCATTCTTAGTTTAGTTTAGTTACTTACATAACTTACACATTGCATTTATAATATATGTCATATATATATATAGGATCTTGTACGAACTAATAGTTCAATACGAACCTACGAACTCAACAAAAACTGTTAGAGTAGAAGAGATTTGTGACTGAGATTAAAACTCTTTACTCCTTTCAATTGTAACCATTCACCCATAACCCAACATAACAATATTATTCTTACCCCTGCCACTCTCACACCCAACAAACTAAACCTCAACACCGGTGACGAGAAACCACCATCGTCAATTGCGCTTCGCTTGAGATCAAGTTATCCTGCCGGAGATTCGCCGAAGTTAAAACCTTCATATTCGTTTTCCCCTTTCCTACTCCCTTTGAAGCACTCACCCTTCGGCCATCCTCTATCCAAATGTCGCCGGCGACGAGTAGACAAAGTTCACAGAGGCCATTTTTCTAGCTTGAAGTTCCTCGACAACTTCACAGGTGGAATTAGTTATTTGAATGTTACTTTATGTCTAGTAGATATGGGGGTTCAAATTGGTGTTTGTGGGGGTTGACTGTTGAGTATCTGGTTGTGCGAGGATGGTGTTTGTGGGGGAGGGGGGTCCTTATGCAGTGACACATTAGATGGATTTTGATTGTGGTGGACTTGGTGGTGGTAGGCTTGCGATGGTCGTGGAAGACAGGTCAGTTTGTGGTTGTTGTCGTGGTATGGCCGGTGTTGAGCTGGTTGCAGTTGTGTGGTGGTGGTAGGCTTGCGGTGGTGATGGTGGCGGTATGATGGCGCTTCTAATGGTGGTGGTCATATGGTGGTTGTGATGGTAATATGGCGGTGGGGGTGGGGGCGACGACAGCAGCGGTTTTGGGTGGCGGTGAGCTTGGTGGCGGTAAATACACAAAATACCAACCTGGATACATCTGGTATTACTACCGGTTGCATGTGTATCCAGTATTAATAGCATGTGTATCTGGGTTCGTACAGTTCGCACCGAACTCTAGTTCGCACCTGACCCCGCCTCTATATATATATATAGGAGTTCAAATGAGTCCACAAATTTGGTTAAGTCCCTAAGTCCTAATCTCAGCCACTCACTTCATGAATGTAACTTTAATCATTTACGAGTGTAACTTCAATCATTTAAGACCATATTTTGTATAAAAATTTGAATTTATGTTATACAGTATTATTTTAAATATATAAATTTGAATTTATGTTATAAATTTGAATTTATGTAATTTTAACGATTTATATAACTTTTATATTTTTTTGAGTGTAACTTTACCATTTTGCAGGTGTAACTCTACCGTTTCACAAGTGTAACTTTAGTATTTTACAAGTCATTTTTTATGTAAAAAATTTAAATTTATGTAATTTTTATTAAGGTTGAATTTATATAATTTTAAAAGAAGTTTACGTAATTATAGTCATTCACGAATGTAACTTTAGTCTAATACAAGTGTAACTTCACTGTTTTATTAGTGTAACTTCACTGTTTTATGAGTGTAACTTTAGTCCGATGAGAGTGTAACTTTACTTTTTTATGAGTGTAACTTTAGTCCAGTAAGGGTGTAACTTTAGTCCGACATCAATGTAACTTCAATCCATATGAGTCCTTTCTCGCATACAATAACACCACCACCACCAACATCGCCACACCACCACCACCCCACCAACAACCACCAAAACCGCC
>VHZZ01020696.1:0-35168 GCA_009801015.1 Silene noctiflora | reverse complement strand
TAAATTTTTCCAGCTAGCTTTCTTCTCAAGTCAGTAGGTACCCCCGTCTTCCTCTGCCCTTGTCTGGATATGAGGCATTTAGTTTCTTTCTTTATCTTTGTGTTTACAGGCAATCAGCCCGCGCATCTTGGCAGCCAACACATCTTTATTTATGTGCATTGCCCATGCATACTGCACCTCCTTGGCACTATATTCCCAGGCCGCGAGGAGCTCGCCTCGAGGTCTAAGTAAGTTACGCGACACTACATTCATTCCAACGGTTTAGCCTGCTTCAAAAGTAGCTTGTTCAACGAATCCTCCTGGCTACGAGTCTTGTACACGCGCGCATACCTAATTAAGGCCGGGCCTGTCTCCAAACTGGACAAGGGAAGCGAATTTCCTCCTTCTTAGTCGAGTTAGTATATCATGATCGTACTTTTCTTCCAGAATGAGCCTCTTTCTTGCGTTCCCGGGAACGCGCGTCGTCTCTCACTATTGGTCGAGTCTGTAAACTTCGTGCACTACGCTTGCTTCTAATAACTCACTGAATTATGCCAAGCTCTTGGGCAATTTAATACCTATTTTAGGGCGGACAGTTGGTTAACCACGAGGAATTCCTTCCTTATCGAATGAATCCACGTGAAGAAAGAGGCAAACTTTCGGCTTAAAGAAAATTGAAATATCTTGCGTTCATTCTCTAAAAGCAACCAAGATTACCGGCTGCTGATCATAGAACTCAAGGTACCCTCTTTTAGTCTCACATGAGAAAATAGACTACTAAGAATAAGGATCACTATTAACAAGCTCATTCATCTCATTTCATGCCTCTCCTTACCTTAGGTCGAGCCCCCTCAACGCGATGGGAAGATACGCCCGCCTGCCCCTCTGCCCAATCACAATTATTAGCTGAGCATAGTTCTAACTGCCATGCTGAATGTGCGCCTTGGTTTATAACGTAGCTTTTGCGTGTCGTTTGAACAACCGGCAACCAAGTTAACTATTATTCTATCTACCAACTACCCTTAATTTAAGAAAATTAAATGAATAAAAATTACGCGAGGAAGGGTCTTTTATTACTTATACCGCGATTCATTGAGTGGGGGATTATACATTTAAAGCGAGGTTTAAGTAGACCCAGTTTGGGGGACAAAGGGCAGAGCGAAAGGAGTCTCAAAAAAAAAGCACCCAGGTTGAAGGTGAGGCACGCCAGCGAATCAACTAATACTTAAATATATATAATTGACCATGATCGAAGAAATGATCACGAATATGCAACACAATTCGAATTGATGAAAGACTTCGATAAGTCAATAAAGTAAGGGTTAAATTTCATCATGAAAACAAGAAAAAACGAGTAGGAGCGCGCTAAAATAGTAGAATTTACCAAAGGTGCTGTTTGATGAGCCTGCGGTTGTTTGGTTAGCGTGAAAGATTAAGTGGTCCTTGAAGAAAAAAAGGCTTTCGACTGAGAATAAAGCCGCTCTTTTGGCTTGTGCTTTGTTGTTGTCCTCAATGACTTTCTTTGAAACAGCCCCCTCGGGTAGGAAATGCTTCTTACGTAAATGCTTACTTTTTTCCCCTGCTCAGGCTGGTGAAATAGATGCTTGTCTGGGAGTAGCCCCCCCAGTTACCAATCCTTGGAGCGAGCGTGGGTACTTGAATGCCTGCCTTTCATTAAGAGTGTGCCCTTGTTACATTCGCTTCACCCGCTTCATTTGCTCTATCCTTTAATCTTGAAAGAAATATAATCTCAATTGAAAATTCACAAAGTGGGACTAAAAGTGCCATTCAAAAATTTTTTTCTAGTCCGAATGCATTTCCCGCTTGAACGAGTGAAAATATGTAGCAGGTTGGATGTTATGATTGTGATGTGGTATCACTTCTTTTCCTTTCTTGTCTTGTCCGATGCGATGGGAAGGTGTTCTGGCAATGTAATTGCATTGGTCAGGTCAGATAAAACTCCCCTTTGTATATATCAAAGGGCTCATCAGCAAATGCTGCTTCTTTGAATTTTCCTTTGCTTCATCATCCGAACCTGCCGCCCCCCCCCGAGTGGTCGAGCTCCAAATAACTTCGAACAGATGTCGGCCTTTTCCTTCTGGTGAAAGTATAAACAGGGGCACTTCCGGTCACTTACGCCAATGTCCAACTCGTATCTTAATACGGTTTCGAACAGAAATGGGGCAAGATCTTCATTCCCCAGGAAAGAAAAGAGCTAATTACCCTCTTTCTTTGGCGGAACGCACTTAAGTAGCAGGTTTGAGGCCTTGCTTGCCCTAGGAGTAGAGTTTTAAAATTACTTTATTAGCGAATACGGCACGAGGCAAGAGACTATAAGCACAGGACAATAGACCAGAAGGAGATTAGAGTCGTCCCACCAATAGATTGGTATGATTTAACCGATCTATTTGTTTCATATCTTATTGTTTGCATTCTAATGTGATCTTTATAATATATAATGAAGTTTAGTTGCTGACTTACGCAAGATGAACGTGAATCCATAAATCGAATCTCAGTAGCGGTAGTCTTAGAAAAAAAATGGGCAACAGAAAGGGGCATCGTTTCAAACTTTATTTGAGTTTTAGAAGAAGACTTTAGATAAGCTTTATTGTCATTATCCAATTGTCCGAGGGATCGGTACGAAGGGCGTAAAGCTATTTTGTTTGGCTTAAAGGAAACTCAAGCATCCAATTTAAGATTCAGAAATGGGGGACAAAAGCAGCTGTCTTCCTAAGAAAAAATAGAAAGGATCCAAAGAAGTTTACTCGAAAGCAGAGGCGCCCAATAAGGTTCTTTGATCTCAATTAAACTGCACTACTACAGTTAGTTACTACTAATGTATAAGTTTAAGGTATACAAGAGGAAAGAAACAATCTCATCCCTAGCCACTACTAGATTATGGATAGATCCACCGGCGGGAGCTGGTTACTGAAAGCACCTCACGAAAGGCCCTTAAGATTGAACAATGGGCAATCGAACATCCACAAAAATCACAACATTGCATGTCTGGTAGAAGGAATGCCACTGTTTACTAATAAGCTAGACCAAAGGAGTCCTCTGAGTCGAATGCGAAGTACTTGGCTACACACGCCTCTGGCATATGGATAATCAAAAAAAGTGCATTTACCCTCTTAGTCAAGCTCCTCTGTGACTCTTAAGCTCCTCCCTGTAAAAGGAAACGTCAGCATTTGAGGTTCCTATGGGCGGCATATACTGTCTATTATAAAACAAAAAAGACGACGGCATTCCCCTTTTAAAAGCTCTCTCCAGCTACTTTCCGTCCCTGCGGATCAAGCGCATTTAAAGGGGGATCCTAAGTTTAAGGGAGTTCTTTCCCCTTGGCGAGTGGACTAGGCAAGTTCATTCTTCGTTGAGACCCCCGGGTTACCCCCAGTCTGTGAGATACAGCATCAAATCGATCTTAGTCTATGTACTGTTCCAATTTTGCTTGTGCCTAAGAAGGGCGGAACTTGGAGAATGCGCCTAGCATAGTAGGGTCGTGAACTTACCATCAAGTATCGTTTCCCTATTCCTAGACTATTCCTAGATTAGCTAGGTGGATGAACTACACGACTCAAAGGTATTTTGAAAGATCTATCTTCCTAGTTCTCCCATCTTCGTTTTCTTACTAGTCTTCTACCTTGCTTTTGACTTTAAGATTAGAATGAAGAGCCGCGGGTGAGTTACAATTAAATCTCTCGTGTGATATCTCAACCGCATTAAATTAAAGCGCCAAATACAGCAGCGAGAGTGGAGATTAGGGCGTCTCATTCACTACCATCAAAGGCAAAGCTCAGCAAAAGGCACCTTTTGTCCTTTCTTTCGCTCGCGTCTTCTATATATAGGTATCATCTAATAGGTTTATGAAGCTAGGATGAGTTCGTACGTTGAAAGATATTGTATAAAATGCATAGAATGTTCAGTCTATCTCGCGCCGTTCCACGCTACGAAAGGAGCTATTAATTAAATAAGAACAAGGCTCTGTCCACGTTATATGTGCAAGCTCATTCAAAAAGCAATGTCCTATATTCGCCAACGACACATGACATGAGGAATAAGTAGAGCCGCAGCGTCTGTTCGAAAACAATCCTACACAGTATACTGGTTTTCGTGTGAGACGTACACAACAGCTTTATGAAAATCAGGGAAAGACAGCCTTTTTTTGAAAGAGTCTTGGGCGATATCGGTGTAAGTATGCTCCTCGCTTAAAGAATGGGCGAGAACAGCTACGCATTGGGCATTAGGAATAAGTTCGATGAGCAAGTATGCCAAGTTAGTATAGCCGCGTGCTTGGACTTCAAGTTATACTCCCTTGATTAACGGCCGAGCCTGTCGTCTCGCTCTCGAAACCATATGCGAATGATCTTACTATATCTGCCATTCATAGCATCTCTTTCTAACTTAAAAAATGGAATTAAATAACTCGACGAAGTCTAACATCGGGCATCTTTTCACGAAGGTTCACCTTCTGTTCTTTGCTACTCTTCTTTAATCTTTATGGTACGACCTGGGCTCTCTTTCCCCATCTTTAATAAAAAGCAAAAAAGGTGATCTATCTTTCAACTCGTATAATTACTTAAATTAAGTCAGTCTTTTCAGACCATACGGGCATGGATAAACGCATATTATCGAATTTGTCAAAAGCGGCCTTTGATGACGAACCTTTATCAAAGCCAGGACAAGCCACGTTGGAATCAGGCTATTCAGTTATTAAATATCCTTACCTTTTATGTCCGAAAATCACGGGCCATAGTGGAATGGTAGGAAAAGGAATCTAATTCTATGTTACCTTAGTAAGGTTGTTAATGTTATTACGATGTAAGGCATTGGCAGGGGGTGGCCATTCCCGCTATTGCTCACTTCAAAAATTCCCCTCCTATCGACTTCATTACTAGTATTCTTACTTTTCTTTTTTCCAGCCGTTTCTCGTGGGTGGCTCGTGGATTCGAAGTCCAGGAAGGATACTAAAGGTCTAAAAGTAAAGGCTTGCCTAAATCAGCATAACAATATATATTCTATTTTCTGATTCTCTGATGGAATCTAACTCTTGGTGGTTGGATCTTTCTTGCTTGTGTTATGTTGTCGATTGTTAATATAGAAAACCCATAAATCTTCTTATTTTATTATAAATTTTAAATGGTGCCTTCTATTCTATATGGGGGGTATACTCTCCTTCTCAGCCGGCTTTTCACCCTGAGTATTCAAGAAATTGCTTCTTCACTCTAAAAATAGAGTAAATAAATTAACTGAGATGATAATTGAATTGTGGACTTTTTCGCGAAGTGATTGCGGAGTAGACCGGGAAACAGCCCTGTACAGTGTGGATTATTGTATTTTTCGTTACGACCTACCACCTTTTCGATGACTTCTCATTTCTTTTCCTTTCTTAGAACTTTTTTTTTAACAACAAGTAACCATGGCTTTTAAAGGGCAAAGCTATAAGCCTTTCCTCTTTCCTGCGAAGAAAAGAGAGCTTTTTTTCTACCTACCTTAGCTACTAAGATGCTTTATAAATAGGACAGCGCCGTAACTTATGATTTCATAAGTGGCTTCCCGAGGCTTCTTCCCCATATTACTAAGTCTAAAGCTCTTGAAATGCATAAGATAGATGGGACTCCGGCAGTACTTTTGAGAGTGACATTTCAGGAATTGCTCTTCTTATTTAGTTCCTGCATTTAGGTTCCGTTACTAAAAAAGATATTCAAAATAGTATTAGAAATAGGGGGCTTTGAGTTCTACCCGGCCCGCGATAAGACATTAGCGCACTTTTTGTCTACCTTATAAGAGAATAAGGATAGGTCGGTTTATCCATTTTGCTCACTTCATACTACGATATGAATAAAAAGCTGGGAATCCTTAGTCCAACAATAATCTTAGAATAGAAAGAAGTGCTGCTCTTTCAATACGCAATATACGAGTCTTTTTTGTTATAATACCTTTAATGTCTATCTGTTACGACGATATAAGCGAATAGTGCCTATAGCTCGGAAAATGCGGGCACTTGACCTTCCATACATTATGCATCCGAAACTTAGAGAAGTCGCTGACTTAGTCCTTACTACTACTTTATTTAAATTTTATCGATCTAGTTACAAGCATTCTAATTATAAGAAAGCTGCTCTATAATGTTGTGAAAGACTAAGCTTTCTTTCGGATCCTGCTGAGTCGAGGGGTCAGATGGAGTTCTTAATATATTATAAGGGCTGCCCGCTTTGATTACATATGATAAGAAGTACGCTACGCGTCTTCTTCTAGTTATTGAGTTGGTCTCTAATTAAGAAACCGGGCTTTTTTTGTTATATGGTTTTACAGAGGTATTGCATTCAAGAGCCGCAAGACCTTTACACGAGGATTGCTCCTTCCAAGAGATCCACTACTAGCATTGCACCATTATATATTAGTTAGTATAAGAGAACTCTCTTTCGTAAACATTCCACTTATTGGGTAAGGACTCATGGTCCATTAATCGGCGAAAAGAAGAAGATTAAAAAGCCGCCTCTCTTTAACTCCTTACTTGCCTACTACTAGAAGAATCTTATAATAGTGGCAAAATGCATTGAATGCTAAGGATGTAGTTCTCTAATCTGTAATGGCGATGTGAGACGTCAGTAGTATGCTGTGTAGAGTCTCCCTCTTCTGGCTTTGCCCTAGACCACTATACAAAACGAAAAAACTTGGCATAGCATCAGAAAGAGTACGTGAAGAAAAAGGATAGGTAGTCTAAGTATATAGTTATTCCTGTAAGTAGGCAATTAAAAAAAGAAAAGACACTTCCAAAGATGCGCTTCAGTTGAAAAGATGCTTGCAGAGCGAGGATGAGCAGAACATCCAACCCGTATGGTAGCAAGGGAAATAGAAGGTTGGATTAAATGAATTATAGAATTTTTTTCTTATTTCTATAGTATATTAATGAAATGCTAGGAGGATCTAGTAACGTAGTCCCTGTGTATGATCTACACGTCTTCTCTTATTCTAAACAAGAGAACAGAGCAGTAGCCGAAAGACGCTTTGGCGCAAGAGAGCTTTTAATTATTAGATTCTAATGAAGCAATCACAGTCTCTTCTCTTTATATTCCTATTTAATTATAATAAGAAATAGCTGTGTGTATGCGAGAGGAAAGGAAAAGCTATAACTTTAGTAGTAGTAGGATTGACTTGACATACTTTCCCTGTGATTTTTTATTAATACGATTCGCTTTATCATGAATAGGTTCCCTTTTTTCTATTGAAAACAAACAAAGGACTTACAGTAAAGGCAAAGTAGAATAAGGAATTGGAAATCCTTCATTTGGTAAGAGATGAATTAAACGAATCTTACTGTAAACAATATCTTAGTTTGATGGACGGGTTTGTGCATTCTAAAAATTTCTTATAAATATGGAATTAAGGGAGCTTGCTTAATCCAAGGTGGACAACGTCTTTAAAAGCGGGTAGGCGCCTTCGTGGTAAATGAATAATAAGGAATACAAGTTAGAAAGAAAGCGACCGGTTTATAAGCTACTTTTTTCGCTCAAGCGTTAGTGAATAGGCAGTTTACTTGCTCAAGCACTCGCGACGGGAGTATTTATAGATTGCCTTTAATTATAACAGGTAGTTCGATTGCTAGTGAGAAGAATCCTATTAGCTTGATCAGCGGGAACCTGGAGAGAAGTATAAGTAATGCATCTTATCTTGACTTATCACACTATATAGTTAGAATCAGACAAACCCATTATATATTATAGCGAAAATTCCCATTTTATAAAGCATTCCTTTGCTTAGCTTATTAGTTGAGCGCAAGACATTTCTCACATATAGTAGCCATTGGTTAGAGTCTTTTCGTATGCGTTGGACAGCAGTAGGGATCATAGCTAACTTAAGACAGCAAGTTAAAGTAGAATGCCTAGAGCCACATGTTCAAATATCTGGTTATAAAAGTGGTTCATCCAATACAAGTAATACGGGATAACACTAGTAGCACAGTTCGAATAGACCCCCTACACTTCAAGGGTCTTTTCTCAGACCACTCTCGTAAGAAAGAGTCTACGCAACTATAGAATAAAACGGTGCAATGCCTGATCCAGCTGTTCCAGCCTTTAATATTCCAGTATTCTCCTGAACCTTTTTTCTAGACATTCCTTTCGGGATATCGATCCCTGGAGAGCAGAACGGTCGGGGTAACTTTATGGGAATCTTATTCTTAACCTGTGCCACATAAATTAAAAACTTAATTAAAGTAACCTTCCCCATGGAATTAAATAGTTGAAGAAGAATATCTTGCTTTTGTTGAGCCTGAGCTACCCTCTCAGACACGAGATTAGCTAGTGCATCATAATTACTAATGGAACGGAAACTGGCATTTTCTGGCCTTAGGTATCTTTAGTAGCGCGGGACCCCTTCAAATCAAGCCCGGCAAGAAAAGAGCGGGCCTTCCCTTTACCTTTCCACTAATTCACTCTTTTCAATCAAGGCCTTTAGGAAGTTCGGATGGATTTGAAAAAAGAGTGGTTTAGTAAGTTGTTGAGTACGTGACAAAACCTAACCCCGATTTTCTTATTAAAGGATAGAGTTACAGCCTGCTAACCCGGTCTAGCCAAAAGGACTTTTTGGTAAAGCTGTTCCGACGGATCGTTAAAAATACTCAGAATAAAAATCAAAAGTCTTAATCCTAGGTTGTGTAAGCGGCAAATCGAAGCAACTTCCACTCTATTATATAGGCTAAGTCGCGCTAAAGGGGCTTTAGCCTCCTTGATATTTAAGCGCTTGGTCTTCTTAAGTCCAGTACAAGCTTTCTCTAAAATTATGTCATGAGAGAGAATGATTGCTCGGCCCAAACCTAAGAATCAGCTTAGCTCGGAATTGACCCCCTTAATTTAGCATCCTATTAAGCGGGATCCCTTCCCGGTGACTATACAGCCTTAATAGTTTAAAAGCTACCTCTACTTTAAAATAAAACCAAAAATTACTAATCTTAGAATTCTACTGCTTCGTCTGAATATGGTTCATCCTTTGCATCCGTGGATGCTTCTTCATCTTGGGCTGGGGCGCACTTTCTCTCTTTATCGATCCCTAACCTATAATTATCTTATTATAAGGAACTTCGTGCATTTGTTCTCGTTTCTGCTCCCTTGTGGGAAGCTTTAGGTAGAGCATACCCGCTTTATTTCTTGGGTGACTTAGAACAGTTAGACCCTCTTCTTTTATTTAGGCTTCACTAGGCGGAGAGCTTTGGAAAGCTTAGTCGATTGTACATAATCAGATCTTTTTAGCAATTGTATTGTGAAGTAAACCTTTGTTTTTTTATTACCAGTTTTTGGTCTTTCTTATTCCCCCTCTTCCTGAGGTTCCGCGTAGACTTTGGCAGGAAGCGGTATGAAAGCTGGGTTTCTAGCTTGACTGAGTTCCTGCATGACTCATTAATTAGGGTTGATTGGACATGAGCTGCCATCCAATTGTTCACGCCTTTCAAGTAAGCGCTTCTTCTTTTTTTTCTATGCTATATTAAACGGAACAAGCACGTCTTTTAGTCCCCGCTGGGGTCGAAGATTGAAGAAAGCGTGCTAAGGTTAATTCAGAGGAGGATCTAACAAATGTGAGAGGGAATAAAGGAACTGACCAAGTGGTACTAAGTTACAACCCACGGAAATGTCCTTAGCGCCTTATAGTAAAAAAAAAATAAAAGTAGTGTTAAGGTGTCAAAACATCTTCTATTTCCCCGCCACCTCGCAGCACCCTCACCTTTAGATATATATTTTATAATAAGGTAAAGAGCCTATTCTCTCATTGTTTATAGTGAACTGGGAATGTAAGAAGAAGCCTGAGACGGAGGTTCAATCAATCTATGGGGTCGGCCGGAAAAGGCTACTTTAACTCTGCCTTTATAAGAAGGACTAAAATGGGATCTTATTTGCAGTCTTTCCGGACATTGCTCTCATGTGCTTTTTTTTTTTTTATTTTTGCTGCTAGGTAGATGGAAGATCAATCATCAGAGAGTTCTCCCCTAATATTGTAGGCCTATGTTGTGGGAATGATCGAGCTTTTATTTGCTCGCCTGCAGCTGCTTCTCAAGTTGTTCTTAGATTTTTGTATTTTTTTCTCTAATGCGCGGGTTTGTCTACCTGCTCTTGAAGGGATCTTTAAAAATGGACAATCTTTTTTTTACACCGAGATGAGGTAAAATAAAAGAAAGTAGCCTCAACTCCATCACTATCGAAAGCCTCTCTTTCTGTATCCGGACCAGCATCCGCGTCTATTTAATCTTCTCTTTAACTAACGAACTAAGTTCAGTCCTTTCTTCTAGCCCCTTTTGCGGCGGTCCCTCTGGAAACATGCTCCTTATGGGATTACTTCTATGAAAAAAAAAAGTAGCTCGAACCTTTGCTCATCGCGGGGAATGGTTAGATTGCGTGTGATGCTTCGTTATGGAATAACTCATGGTTTTGCACATTCGACTTTTGATGGGTGGAAAGCATTCTTTATTTATATACCTTTACATGATAGCAATAGACTAAAAAAGAAAAAAAAAAAAGGCTACTCTTCGAGAAGAAGCTAAATATATAGGCATTCGCAGATGCCAATTCAAGAGCATCTATAAGTACTATCTATAGAAAACGAACCATCTACAATTAAAGGTTACAAAACCAAAAGAAGGAACAATGTTTCCGGAGGAATGAGTGAGGTTAAAGCTGTTGTTGATGATGGAGCTGATCATGGAAACTAAGGTCCAAATATCTCACTCACTATAGTAATCATTACTTGTGTCTATCTAATAAGGGCCTTTAGTTGTTTCTACGGATATAACAGCCATTGCTTGAATGGACCTTAGGCAAGGCAATTGACTGGTTACACACACACCCGGTTACACAACAAGAGAAGACACTAGATTGGAAACTGGTCAATTCTATGAAAAAGGTGAGAATAAGGAATAGAACTTTCCTAGTGTGGTTTATAAATATTTAAAATAGAGGGAATTGAATAGAATTTCGTCTCGTACTTCCTGCACCGCTGTAAACTTCACTCGTTCGGTACGAGCTGACGACAGCACCGAGTTGATCCAGCCACATAAGAATCTTTCCGTAACAAAGGGGACTTTACTCTGTTTACCACATGGTTCGTGTGGAAGAGCCCAATCGCACTTTAAGCCTATCCTATAAGGAATGCGCGCATGAAGGTAGAAGATCCAGACTAGATGAGAGCACAACGGCGGCTTTACCCTTTCCAATCTCAATTTCAGACAAAAGTAAAGTAGGGGATCTGCGCGCCCGACTTTCTTTCGCTACTTTGTTTGAGGGCTAATTCTTTTGTCCAAGTCTAATGCTCGTTCCTTCTATCTATTAACGTCCTTTGACTACACCCGTTCGGTCAATATCACTATCATTGTATGAAATCATAATCAATCTCGAAGGACTTCGCCCGTTTCATATCTAGCCTGGTGTCATTGCTTTTCCGCCATCTGTCCCATTTTATCAATGAAATGACCCTTCTCGAATCGCGGAGTTGTACAAGCACAGTCGTTTCAGTCTAAGCCAAAAACTTAAGCCGCGCCCCAGCATTGTATTTTTCCACAACAACTACAGCTTTTACTTTCGAGCCAAACGAGGATAGAATCCTACCATTTTTGATTGTCTTTAAGAATTTATAAGTCTTTTTAGTATTGGAATATCTTGTTTAAATTCATAAGCAGACCCCAGCAAATAGACTCAAGACCCTTTAATATCATTTTAGCCATCAGTCGAATCCACCCACCACATTTGGTCACTTTTCTTCCCAGATGTTCGCCTTCTCCTCAGAATTTGATGATTTTACATCAAATCTTGGTTGATCTCGCTATCTTTCTTGAAGGACATAAGATCTTTCTCCTGCGTGGAATAGCTCTGAACGATCTTACCTTTTTCTTGCTAGGGAAAGATTTAATTCAATGAATTGAGTCCTTTGGATTGATAGTTCTAGCCTAGTTTCAATCTCGGAATTCCAAGTTAGGTTGTTAGCTTCTTTAATTACAAAGGAATCCCCGTCTCGGTTCAACTGAGCAGGGCCGAGACCCGTATGAATAGGAATCTCCTTACAACTGCTTTCGTCGCTACTCATGTTTGTTTAACCTTTCGAAACAGGGCACTTTGTAACAAAAGCATAGGAAAGCTTGAGCCGGATCTAACAGTCTCGTTTTTAACTAATTAAATAAATAAGAAGAAAAAGCAGACTTCGGTCCATCTTTCTAAGCACTCAATGAAGGCAGGATCAGAGCTTTAAATGACTTTGTTTAATCTGTGAATCTCAATATGTCTTATACTTTATATGAAGATTGCAGCTAATGGTGCTTCAACCTATTCTGGGTTGGGCGGATCCGGGATCCTTCCTCACCTCAACTTCATCGTCATATGCCGCAAATGCTGATTTTTTCTTTGTCTAAGTCCGAGGGTCTTTCGCAAAAGAGCATCTCAGTGAACTTAAATTAAAGAAGAAGCTCTTGATGGTGGAGAAAAAGAATGAGATCCTACATCTGATGATGATTGATCTTCCATCCACCTACAATACAAGAAAAAGAAAAGACAGTTGAGGTGTCACATCATCTATTCCTCTGATTCATCCCTCGGTAACGTCTCTTGCTATATCTTCTATGCAACTTCGGCCCAACCATACGTGAATTCAATGATAAAAAAAAGAGGGAAGCGCATTTCGTGGGGTTAACCATCAAAGATCCTATTCTATAATAAGGGGGGTTTCCAGAGATTGATATTTCATCTCGAACAAGGAAGCTTTTAATCCTTCTCTTGAACCAAATGTTTCTACTCTTTAAGTTTTAAGTATTGAAAATAGCATAGGAATTCACTCTGTTCACTCTGATAATTAATTATTTTATTCATTATAAATTATAACAAAGGCTTTATAATATAATAATAGGGCGTTACGTATCCTCGTACGATCTACTTGCCTTCTTTCTCATCAACATCCTGCTCGTATGTCGGGGAATACTTTAAGGTCGGAGAGTCTAAAGTTGTGCTTGGCTTCTGTTCTCATTCATCCATTTCACTCGCGCTCTCTTTCAGGCTTTTTGCAAAAAGGAATTTACAAACACATATTGTAATTTTAGTATCCGGGGAAGAATTAGACCACTCTTTTACAATTACTAAGAAGATTTCAACCCGAGTTGAGTATGAGTAAACGTCATGCTTCCTACTTAGTAGGGGCAAACCTACCTTTCTTCTTGTTTTAGTCGAATACAAATCACTTGACATTTCTTCTCTTCGAAGCATGTTTTACCTTTTCGCATAAGTAAAGAATGCGCTTGCTTACAAATTCATCCTTTTTTATAATAAAATAACTGGCATTACCTTTTATAGCCTTTTCTTTGTTTTTTGGCCGCCCTATTAATTCTATATGCAAGTCTTGTTATTCCGGTTAAATTAAATGCTTGTGGATACAGTCGCTACGGAATTGCTCAAGACGCTCCGCTTTGCTCCTCTTGAAAATAGCCTTTTCCTTGATCTTTTCTTTAGTGTTAGAAAGAAATGTACAACAGTTTTAAAATCCTAAGCTAAAAGAGCCAAGTGCCCGTAAATACTGGAGGGTATTGTTTTGATGTCTTTAGCCGCCCTATATCTTGGAAATGAATCCCTTGGGGACCCTCTTTTTGATCCAGACTTTTGAATTAGGGAATTTCTCTGTACGAGATCAACTCTAATACTAGAAAGGCACCCCCCCGATTTTAAATAAAAAGGACTAAAGTAATCCCAGGAAGCGGGTGAAGTGATCAGCTACCCGACGGAGAGGATGCAATTGTAGTCAATGAAGCCCGTATGCTTACAGGTGGTTGCGCTCGTGTATATAACCAGACACGTATACAGCGTTATTTGAGGTTTACACTCGATAAAAGGCTTCTTCAACCGTATTACCTATATTAAGGTGTCCATACTACAATAGCTGCGCATAGAGCTCTACCTACAGCAAAGACATGAAATACATACACCATAGAAAGCTTCTTTCCCAGGGACTACTCCTTTTGCAAAAAGTTATTATTCCTCTGAATGGAACGAACAGAATACACGATGCAAGTAGGCTGTTTCGTAGAGAACTCGTCCCAAGCGGGGGAGTCCCCAGGGCGCTATAAACGCTTTTTAGGATGGTATAGAAGTGCGGGGTTCGCTCCTATACTCTATCTTTGATGCTGCGATGAGTTAAATAAATTCTTTCTTAAATCTTAGAAGGGTAGCTCTGATTCTAAACACTAAGAAATAGGGGATATAGTTATATGATGTCTCTATCTGGGCCTGGTACCTATTCTATCTCTAGCTCTGCTGAAGTCTGCTATGCACCGCTTACTTAAGCTATTCTTATATTATGACTTTGCAGTTGGATATAAGGGGCGCTTTAGTAGCTAGTCTTTGTTGTAGTTAAGAAGTTTTTATTGAAAGACGACATAAGATTTTTTTCCTAATAGTTTCCACTCGCCCCGCGGTTTCCACTATTTGAATTCTCATAAAAAGAGAAAAGCAGAGCTTGTCTCCTAGCGTGAAATCTCACGAGTTGGGTGAGGCTGGATCTGAATAACTGACTCTCGGGAAAGGGGTGATGATGGAACTTGGCTTGAAAGAATAAACCTATAAAAAAACAAGTTAGGATCGGAACGCTTGTATCTGTTCATAAGAAAGGGAATTAGTAAAGTTGCTTTAAGAAGATTAAGATAATGAATGAAGCGGGTGAATCCGAAGCAAATCCAGTTGTTGAAGACAGGGCCCACCTCTTTCTTACCGGATTGAGAAGACTAACTCGACTAAAAGGGGGAGGGGGACTTAGCCCATTAATATAAAAGAAAATGCCCAATGCGTGCCGTGCCATTACAAGAAAGATGCAAAGGAAGGCCGAAGCAGATGCCCTCGAGGATGCTTCTCCGATAGAAGATAGAAAAAAACTGCCCATGAGCGAGCTCTAACAGAATCAGGGGTTTAGCTTTCGGTGCAAGCACAACCAAACCCGCCTTAAATTTAAAGACAGAATGCCTACAAATCGCCCTAACGAAGATCCCAAGAAAAAAAAAAAGAACGTTCTCAGTGCTAAAGCCCGAAAGCAGCTTGGAAACGATTGCATAGTGCACCCTTTCAAAGAGAAAGGCCTGTGTCTTGATGAGTCCACAACGGCAAAGACGAATCAACCAATCTTAATGTATCCGCTGCATGTGAAGAGCGAATGAAATGTGTGGAACGAAACGCACTAGAGTACTCCTTCTAATTAAATGGGTCTAAAGAGCAGACCTCAACGAGGGGTATAGAGCATTTCCTCTCTCGTATCTAATCTTATCAATTCATCAATCTTGAGCGATAGGAAAAAAGAAAAGCAGCAACCACAGGAAGCAAAAAGAGAAGAAAAGCCAAGTGTAGTCATCCGCCCATCCATGCTCAAACTCATACCTCAGCTCACTTGCTTGACTAGGAGAAGTGACCAAGCCAGCTCTCTTAATGCATTTCTTCTTTAGTCTTTTTTCCCTTATCCTTGTTATCTTTGATTGAAATAGGATCGTTTCAAAGGGTATAAGATAATGAGGGCGAATTCCAGTATGGGTCTTTACCGTAGTTCCCGAGCAGAGTAGAGATGCATTACAAGTCTCTCCTTGGCAACTGCAGGATTGAGAACCTCGCCCCTCTCCTAGCCTAATTCACTTCTTTAAGGTATTACCCAGAGAAAAAGAGCAAAGAACTCCTTCACTCAATATTACTTTGGCTGAGCGAGCAGAGGTCCAAACAGAAAAAATCATTTCACCCAAATCACGTCTTACGTTAAAACGAAAGAGGCAAAGTTACTCGGCCAAATGACATGCAAGAGACATTCAATAGACTCTTTTTGTACCGATTCTGTGTCAATTATGGACCAAGTTTTGACCTATTTTCGACCCATCTTACTTTTTTTGGCTGAATTTTGGCATATTTTAAGTTCAATTTAAGCCCATTTACGGTTCAATTTAGGTCAATTACGATTATGCCAATCCCGTATTCTACTTTTCCATCGCATATATGGTATGTTGTGTAATTCCAATCTTCAAGCAACTATTCTGATAGTTCGAAACTAGAGCTAAAAAGATAGACTTTATTTAAGTAAGCTTAAAATAAATTTGTGAATTGAAAAGAATTTTGCACGCACGAAAGCAAGTGGCATCGAAACAGTGATTAAACCACTTACAAACATCATTACATCATTAGTGGAAAGAGTTTGATATGTCATTAGGTTCATGCCCTGAAATTTTTATACAAACACTAGGCTTTTGTACCTTTCAAGGGGCCAAGTATAGGGTGGACTGAGCAGACTTGTTTTTCATATGGTGTAGACATTCCAAGCTTGAAAGCTAAAATAACACTTATTCTTAAGTTTTTTGGGAATAATTAGCCATAAACAAGTATACGAAAAGCTTTTTATATTTTATTTAAACAGAGAGAGCTGTGAACAAAAGGCGTACTTCACTTGGTTAAGCTGCCCCTCACACGCAAGAAAGCTATGCAAGATAGAAAAAAATTCTGAAAAAAAAAAAGTTTCAAAGTGGCATCTCTATATATAATGGTCTGATGACCCTCGGATACGTGTCTCACTTTTTTACCGCTTTTGCTTAAAAACTAGAACCTTTTTCAAGCATAACAAAATTTATGTAAAAAGTCTTAATAGCCTTTCTTTCTAACTAACCAGAAAAGCCTGGATTCAATAACCCGAGGTAGGTCCTACCTAGGTGTGCTTTTGTAAAGCATAATCCCTCTAGCCATTTCACCCCCTCTTTCTATCGCTCAAGTTACTTCGTAGCTTTATTTGTCGAAAGGAATCCTAGAGTTCTGGGTCGGCTCTTTCGCGAACATACCTTAACGCATAATCAAAGGAATACTAGGGCTGCGACCTGCTTTCGTGACCTCTCATTTGGCTTCTTCGGTATCGAGGTAGCTTGAAGGTGGGTTGGTTCCTCTGATTATCCAAGGTTGATTATCCAAGGTTAAGGATTTATAGATATAGATGATGCTCCAAGACGCCCTTGAATTATACTTCTTTAACCGTACTTGTACTTGTAATTGCAAGGTAAGAGAGCAAAGTGATGCGCAGGTCTAAACCTTGGGGAAAAAAGAAAACGGAGGCCTGCACACGCAGTGGAGATATAAAATTCCGAGTTGAGAAATTTAATTCGCTACAACGCGCAAAACCTTACCAGCACTAGTATGAACTAGAAAAACCCTAATTAAAGTGGGTTTATAATAAGCCAACTCCTAATAATGCAAAACAATTACTTTATTTTTTGCTTTACTTGGATCACACAAAGATGAAATTGAAAGGAAAGTAAAGTTCTTCCGCCAAATGCAAATGATGCAGTTTACTTGGTGGGTAGAGTAGAAGGGTCTTATCAGATCTCTTATCTTAAGAATACTAAACCAAAAACCAAATCCTGGGTGAAGCTTAGGGGGTAAAAAAGTGAGTGGCTTTTTGACGCATCTTTTCCCTCAGAATGGATTTTCGGTTGAGAAAAAGGGGTTTCCAAGGTGTGATGGTTTTACAAAGTTCAAAGGTCGAAGGCGCAGGATTACTGTGTTTAGCTAGTTACTGTCGAAACATCCTGAGGATAGGAAGGCCAATCGTGACATGCAGTGGTTAGAATGCCTGTCCGAGTTAACTGATGTGCCAACAAACTCGCTACATAGCTTTCGCTGAGATTGGGGCAGTAGCTGGAGCAAGTGAAATCTCATAAGTAGGAGAATAAGCATATGGAAAATTAGATGCTTTGGCTGACTGACAAAATTCACATCATACATCACTGTAATACGCTACAGTTTCTTCTTCGTTTCCATATGCAGAATGCAATTTTACATTTGAAGGGGGAGGGCGCGCAGCTTGGGCGCATTCTTTTTTTTTTTTTTTTTTTAAGAACTCAAATGCTAAACCCGGTTTAAGAAGTCTTCTCAGGTTTATGAGATTTCATTTCAATCTTCAACTGAAAAAGTCGCGGGCATCGACGAAATCGAAACAAAGAAGGGCTGACTACTTAATTAAGCGCATTCGGATATAAAGGTACTGCTCGCACCGCCCGTTCCGCCGTTTCAGGAGCTTTTAAAAGTGGGGATTCGACTGAAGACTAATTCCCGAGCCCTATAATTAGGGAGGCTCGTAATTGGCCTCCGCGATGGTTTGTCGCTTTCAATTAAGGGGATATATAGTAAAGGTAGTACCTAAACTTAGACCCCCTGAAAGGAATTCCACTGCTATAGACATCTTTACTTTGAAGTTTCATGTTATAAGATTTTGGTATAAGTATCTATGTAAGTGAGGTGGGAACATTCTTTATCGCCATCAATCTCAGTCCAATATTAAGACGGGATCACTTTGGTCAATATCTTTTCGCTCAGGGTAATCTCTGAATTAGCCAAGGGCTGCACAAGGCTTGGTAATCTCGAAAATCTCCGCGGAGCCCTCTTGCTTTAGGCGCTTTCGGAAGTTAACTTAAGAAAAGAAAGGTCGATCTCTCACTTTCAGCCTTCTCATAGAATAAGGATCAGCCCTTTGAAGGTTGAATCTAGTAGGTCCCAGAACCTATGTTAGTGCCCTCTTTAATTAAGAATCCCGGTTAATCTTCTGAGAGGTAGCTGAAAGCAGAGGCTTGGGTATTTGAGTCCGTGGACTTGTTTCAAGTTGATTGCTTCTTTCTTTCGACCGATCTGAGGAACTAAGATTGGAAGCTGTGCCCGAGCTATAAAGATGGAAAGAGGAAATGGGACCAGGGTTTGGGTTCAACTTGGCTAAAGCCTTAGATTTAGCAATCTCTCCTTACGACTCGAAGAAAGATTCATGCTTTCTTGAGACAAAGAAAGAGCACCCCAAGGAGTACACCCAAACATCAGACTGAAACCTTAAGGATAGGAGCACAGCCTTGTTTTTGATTGCCTCTCATTAGAATAGGGAGGGATTGACGAGAGAAAGTCCAGATACCGGATTCCGAGATCCAAGAAAAGCGCTGTATTGATTAGACTTCATTAATTGGTTACGGACGGAAGGAGTAGTCGCTTAGAATAAAAAAAAAAGTCAATTTACAAAAAAGCTTGAGGGAACATACTTCATTGGCTTGAATTTCTTTATGCTTCGATTTCGAGCGAACTAGTTTTAAAGCGCATAGTCTTCCTTCTGAGCTAGGATCAAAGTCTTTATATGCTTTGTGCACTGAATTGAAAGAAAATTAATTGAATTCCCATTAAGAACCTGTTTAAGGTATGATTGTCATCCGCTCTAGCCGCAAGATCAGTATAATAGGGTTCGGGTCACAGACCTTCTCTCTGATATTTGGGTCGCTTCCCCCTTTCCCCGGCGGAAATTCCATCATCAAATTCTTAAATATATTTCTGATCCTCGATATAGGAAATGAACCTGCGAGCGGTCCTTCTCTAATCTAATAAAGTTGCAACCCCCTTAGAAATAGCTTCTCAAGTCCTATGACGGTAAGTAATAGGGAGATAGCATCTTTCCAATTAATCAGTTAGACGGTGAAGGCAGGCCCATTGCTAACTCCTTTCTTTAAGTCCTTTAATTTAGGAAAGAATAATACATTTGACCCCAATTGCTTCGGGGACTAGATTTGATTCTAAAGCCATAGTTAGAGCAGGCTTTGCCCATAAATCATAAGGAAGAGGCTGAGACGGGAGAAGGTGCCTTTGATGAGACATGATAGCAAGCAAAACCTATCTCCGGATAGACCGGAACGTCACCTCCCGTTGCTTCATTAGCAATTGTAATTGTAGCATCTGTGTCATACCTTGCCCTTTGTCAAGTCCTGAAACTCGGACATGAAAGAAAGGGCAAGGTTTCTTTGACTTCCTTTTACGCGGGACAGGCGCTTGCATCACTTATGATAATAGTGGTACTTTTTTAAAGGGGGACAATTTCCTTTTTTATTTTAATAAAGTAAAAAGTCTTCCTCAAACTCAGAAAAATCATCCATACCATATTAACCTTAGCGCTTTAACTAAGTCTAAGTAAGTGAACAAATTAAATAAGAATGAAATTCCACCCTTTTTCTTTTTTTGAAGTGCTATACAATCAAGCCTTCATATTTATTGAGAATTTTTTTTTAAGTGTAGACTTTTTTTCGAAATAGATTGTGATCTCTCGTAATTGGTTGAAGTTTCAGGAAATTCTAGGATTATGGAAAAAAGCTCAATTCCAGCCCTTTAATTAGAAAGCTCTCCACTCGACATTCTTCTTATAAGGGCGTTTCAGGAGCGGGTCCCCTTGCTTAGTTGAGTCAGATCATCAATCGTAAGGGGAGAGCTCAAACAACTAGGGTTTTCGCTCGGGCACCACAAAGGATAGAACGAAACGCTGTGTCCTGACTCCTGAGAATCCGGGAAAGAAGTATGCTTTGACTCTTAAATCTCTTCAAAAGAATTTCTCTACGCCCATTGCGCAGAATTAGCATCATAACTTTCCTACAGGAATACCCGTTATAAAAGTAACCAGGATAGGCTTTTTTAAGAGCAGGATTTGGCTCTTTGGACCTTGTCTGAGGTATATCCTATCTAAAACTGTTCAAATAGGCTACTCTCTCCTTCAAAGAAAAGAAGACTCGTTAAAATGGGATCATAATGAAGACCGTAACGAAGAAAGGGTGTTTAGAACGAGTTCTCCCGCCTCCGCTTTTGATCAAAAGGTGGGCTCCTTCTCCTGTCCTATGAAAGGTGCGTTATGTCCATACCTTTCGCTCGGTAAATATGGTGCAATTATATTTTCTTTCCTATTTTCGCTGTCAAAGATGAAAGAGCTTCGGATTCAGTCAGTGGAGCTCGATCTCTCACTTTTTTCAAAGAGAAGAAAGAGACCAGGCAGATGAGAAAATAGTGGTATCCCGGGACGAGCTTGGCTAGCAGGGTTGCTTGGCTTCACCTCTGGATGGCGGTAAAGGCCGTTGAATCCCACACTCCCCTTTTAGACTACTTCAGGGAGTACTAATGGACGAGACAAGTTTAAGTTTTAAGTAAGGAAGTCTTGCTTAAAATGAAGTGGAGGAGAAGAATTTGGATTAGGATCTTGCATCATGGCCTTCAGTCTTGGCCTATACATGCGGGTCTTTTCTTTCTTTTTATACCCATAAGTAACCAATGCTAAAGAAAGGGGCGCCTCCCAAGCATTTGGCTTGTTGGAATTTTTTATACTAAGAGTCTATATCTACTCGTAAAGGAGTCTCCCTTTCTTAAGTAACTCCAAAGCTACTTTCCTGATTCCCGCGTAATCACATGCATAGTACCAATCCCCCTTAGCAGTCGAAGTATAAATCTCCTTTTCTCTACGAGTCTAATTACTATGTGCCTCTCTTCGACTGGTCTACTAGATATCTTTTATTTAATACTTAATACTCAGTCTATATTTTCTTGCCTTCTTTTCTTAAGTGCAGATTATTGTTTGCATTTCCTATAATATATCCAAACAGATAACTATACCAATGATCACCCCGGAGAAGCCTCAATTGGACAATAAGATTCGCTCAAGCCTTTCTATAAGGCTTCGCCCAGTCTTTCTTTCCGGAATACAGTCTACTGTCTCAGAGAACCCGTCTTTCTCTAACTACAAGTGGCAAAGAATTCCCATGCATGAGCGGCACGAGGATGCGCAGGCATCTGCCTCAGAACTCTTCTTAAGTCTCTACCCACCTTAGGCGTTAATTTAAGAAAATAGAAGTCCGCTTCTTTGGCCTCTCTTATGAAGGCTCGATAGACTGACTCCTATAGGCCGAGGAGACTACTACTTATATTTTCATATAAAACAAGGGATTGGCATTTCAGCTTATTATAATATGAAAAAAATCCAACTTGATGAAGGAGGAGAAGAGGAGATAAAAGCGTTAGCGATAGACTTTTAAAAAGGATGTTTACAAACTCGACTAATAAAGAGAGGATAAAGCTTGCTTAAGAAAAAAGTTTCTATTGCTAAAACCATATTTCTTTTAGGACGTTCATTCCCAATACCGATCACAGACAGATCATGGCCGCAGATTCTGATCCAGCGACTTATTCCGATCCTGCCAGTTTTAGTTATAGAAGATAACGTCCCAATTCACGCCCATGTTCCAACTTTTTTTTTACCTCTGCCACAAATAAACGAGATTGATGTGATCCTTATTTTATTAAATTTATTAAATCGTATCGATCTTGATTTCGATATTATGAATTTAGCAGCAATCCCGCAAATGCTGGGGGTGAGAAAGGAAGAGAGTTGTTTGGTTCAGTAGACTTATTATTGAGCTCGTCAAAACCAGAGTCTCTCTTCGGCTCTCAGGTGGCAATCGGTAGAATCACAAATAAATATTGGCAATCCTTACTCAGATGGACCCAGTAACTTGAGACTTAAAGTTAAGAGTAAGGCCCGTAGGAACTCGAGTGATAGCGAGAGGAGGATGACTTCGTTTTTAACTTCTCTAAATCCAGTTCGACCCTCTTTCTTTATAGCATAGGTCAAAGGAAGATTAAGAATCAACATTCACTCTATGACTCAACAAATTCCTCAGGAAATTTATCCCTAATGCTAGCTCAAGACACCTGACCCCGCTCCCCTCAACTAAGGCTAACCTATGTTCTAGGTTTAGATGAAAATGCCCCTAAGGGGGGTTTGTCGCTTTCAGCTTCTCTCGGGAGCTTAGGTAGAATTAGGCTAAAGACGCACTTAAATTATATAGTTTGTGAGAATACCTCCTTTTCTTCTCTATTTTCTTGAGTTGAAGTTTATTTCACATAGGGGGCTAATGAGAAGTAGTTTTTCTAGGCTTCGTAACTAGCTGTTGTATCAAAATTCCTGTTTTCAGCCCTTATCACAGGTTAGGACAACTAGGTACGACCTCCGTCTCAGCTTCTCAACGAGCGGCAGTATCAAAAGCTTTATTCAAGGGGTTATAGCAATTTCGGAAAAAAGTAAGTAAAACAGCTCCTGACAAAGCTTCTACTGCGGACATTTGAACGAAACTTTTAGCGCTTGAAAACAAGTCCTCCAAGGCAGACCAATCTAACCGATTAAGCCGCGTATCCGCCAACCTATCCCTCTCGCTATCGCCCAAGTTCTTTCAGATCCTGATGTTGGCTCACCAAGGAAAGAAGTTTCGACTCAGCATCACTTGTAAGAAAGAGCCTCGTTTTAATTAACGCATTCTCGGGCTAACCAAAGAAGGCACGGGCTATAGCCCCGACCGATAAGCGTTCTTATGGACAAAAATTCCTTGGATAAGCTAGTGAGTCAAGGCAAGCAAGCGTAGGGGTAACAGACTTGTTATCTCGAGATAACATTGCAGTGAGAGCCATTGGAAAGCAATTAAAAGACTCTACACAGTTGCTTTCATTTAGTACCTCAAGATTTAGGAGATGTCGTTGGAATGAGGATGCGAAAGAGTGTAGTGAACCGGGTGTTTACATCTGATTGTCCAAGGAGGGGGGCTAGCCTATCTATAGATAGGTAGTACCAGTCTTTCCATCACCCACAACTGGGAATCGTGCTTCTTCGAGTACGTATCCATGGGAAAGTTCGGATTACGCTTGAGCCCACTTCTGTCTCGACGAAGGATTGAGTGCAAATAGAATAGAGTGCGTCTGTCCTATATAGTTTAAATGCTTGTAAAAGCGGATACCCCTTCTTAGATATTCTTCCTGCTTCCGCATAGGAACGAAATCCCCACAATTGGCGCGTAACATTGTCGTTGGACAGTAAGGGCATATTACCAAGCCGGGTTACGGATAGGAGTGAAAAACTTGAGCGAAGTGACAGAAGACAAAGCGGTTTAGAATAAGTGTTTAGAATGAAAGCCACTAGGTATATTTATCAAAAAAAATAAAATTGATCCTACTTGGCATACCAGATATGACATGATCCTTGGATCACACTACCTTCCCTGATTTTCTTGCGAGTGGAGAGCATACGGTCGATATAGTGAGGAGGAGGGCAAGGATTCACATGTGAGGAAGACGCTTCGGGGACCAAGCTCGGTAACCCGATAAAGACCCTAAGCGCGAAAGGTGGGATGATGTAAAAGACTTCTTTCCTATGCACTTCTACAGCATATTCTATCGAGCAAGCGCCCTCTTTAAGAGGTGATGCCGTATTCAATCAAGACAATAGTAGCATTAAGAGTAGGATGTGAACGGGTTTGTTAGCTTGGGAGTATGGGGGCGGTCTCACCCTTGCTGTGGAAAGAAAGAGGATTAGATCCCTCATTAATAGGGATTGGGGGAGTAAGTACGAGAAAGGAGGCTATTCAAAGTACCTGCATACATACTCCCGAGAGTGATCAATCTCGAATCCAAAGATTGAATAAAATGAAAGATCAGTCTGTTCGACAAGTCGAGCCTATCCGACTTAATTAAAAAGGTATTGCCTCATCATCCTTGTGCCCGACCGATGCCCCGGCGCCTCCTCATCCGCAGGTTTCGGAAGTGCATTGCGTTAGTAAAAAGAAGTACCTACGGGATCTTATAAGAAGAAGAGGTGGTACGACATCCACTCATCGTGGGTCTACATTTTTTTTACAGTAAGCCGCAGATTCGATCAATCTTTTTTTTCCAAAGAAGGTGGGATTTCTTGTCCTCTTGCTCGCTTCCAAGAAAGGGAGTAGATCCGTTTTTGTTAAAGAGAAAGTCAGATGCTCGTTTCACACATTCCATCCGCTCCCTCAGGAGAGAAAGACAAGCTCGAGGCTTTGCGCGCATGTCCGTGGTTGGTCGGATGGCCTATCTTATTATGTATGGTGGAAAGGCAAGCCATATTAAGAATACGAGAGGGTATGTAGGTGGTATACCTTGATTTCCTCATAGAAGAAAGGGGAACAGACGGTGCCCGGCGCACCTTGTGAAGGACATGCTCTCAAACTTTCTTTAGGTGGCTGAGATCGAAACTTCCTCGGGAAAGGATACGGGCTTTCCTACGCTATTTGAAGAAAAGCTTGCTGCTCCGGTACACCAAATAAAAAAACTGAAGGGTGCTGCTGTTTAGGTTTATCGCTTCGGTAGTCAGCTAAGGCGGGTCTTTCCGATTGTAACAAAGGTTATTAAACCAGGTATCCCTCTCTCTCATCCTCAACAGTAACGTCTAGTAATGCCCCTACCTTCGGTACATCTTCTTCAAGGGATCATTCTTGTCACTTACTTAAATTTCAAAGTTGGGAAGAAAGCGCTCGAACGAGTATACTTACAAAGCAAAGGCTACCTTACGGCTTCATATCTCGCCAGCCTCTTTGTCGCTTGTTAATTTTGAACATTAGTAATCTCCGGACTCCTTCTCTTGTCCCCTAAACCCGGGGAGGGCCCTCTTACAAAGCATTCCGCGCATTCGCTCGCTTAGTTTTAAACTGGAGATAAGAGAATAAGGGATTTTTCATTGCTCTAATGAAGAATGAGAACCTGAGGCTAAGTCGATTAAAAGACATCCTACCTCAGTTGAAATTAGGTGCGCTTCGCCATCATCAAGAAACGAATAAGAAAGAAAAGAATGTAATCCCCATCTCGGTATTATATTATAATTATAAATCAAAAGCTAAAAATTAATCTTGCTCAAAGATGAGCCTTTCATGGCAAGCTGGGACTGGCTTTTTGCTGGGTGGGATTTGTGGTGTCCGCTTTAGCGCCTTTTGAGCTCGGGTCTTAGAGTTGAGAGAAAACCCAGCTACTTCTTATGCCGCCCCAGCGCCAACCGGAGCGGAAAAAACACCATCGGCCGAACTCGTCTTACAGCATGAAAAAGATTATGCAAAGCATAGAAATAGGAGAAGATAAATAAAGAGATAAGCTAGGCTTCCTCTTAGTTCCTTGGCTTTGGGTTTGCCCGAAACGACGTCATGGCAAAATCATATATGGTATAACTCCCCCGTTTTATTGAGAGTTTAAAAGACTTGATCGTATTCCATGCTTTCCTGTATGCAAATAGCGGGGAAGGCTAACTCCTGTGCTTGTGACGCATATAGTTTGCTAATTTGAACAACTGAACTAGACTTCTTATTGCTTGTTGCGTTGCTTTTTGTTCATAAACCTTTCTAAGTTTCGTGCATTGACTAGAAGAATTGGAGCGGGACAAGATCGAGAGAAAAGAACACAGGAAAGCGTGTAAGAAAGAAAGGACAAGATCCTGATCAAGACATCAGTGGAGGGGCCCTACCTGAGATCTATGAAGCCGGGACGATATCCGCCGCGAGCGTTCCATTTGTATCATCTAGCGGTTACTGTCTTGTTTTCTTTTTTATAGAAGACTGGAATAGATGCTTCGCTCCAGCGCATTATTTTACTTCAGCGCGTCTTCCTCTTTCCCCGGGCCCTCCGACTTAGGAACAGGTCTCTCGCTAACGAAGTATCAAAGTACGGGATAGATGCGGACATAGGAACAAGCTTTCATACCTCGCTCCTAATTAGTCAAGCAAAAGGCAATTCGTGGTCAACCAGCTACCGTTTCGAACAGAAGACAAAGCCGTCCTGAAAGACAGCCGCATTCCGGCAAGGGGGGAGTCCTTTCGCGATATACCCGACACTGCACAAGCAGTTGTTTTACATAAAGCCTTGGAACGAGATGCTTTTGCTGTTGCGTACCGCCCGTTAACCCGAATAGTGGTATGCCCCAAGAAGGATATGTCCTCTATTTTTTGCTAGAAGGAAAGAGGCATAGGCGAATCCCTTTGATTGAAGCACAGCATTGGCACCGGCTTTTCGGTTGAACTCCCTGTCTTGGTTTACATGCGAAGTACGAGATGACTCGACTCGTAGTAAGAGTAGCGCTGCGCGTGATTGACACGCGGGTGGTTCAACGCCATAGCCTTTCTTTACCCTGACTTGACCTTGGAGATGGGTCCTGGAAAAGAATACCCCCCTTTAATTCATATTAACGCATTAAGAAGTTGGCTCCCGCCTTAACCCATATTTAATATGCTAACGAGAGGCAATCTAGTCTCTAATAACCATACCAGGAGAAGCGAAGCTACCGGCAAGGAAAGGGCTTAAGCTCATTCTTATCTTTATTCTGGGTAAAGAAGGAGGTCAATGCATTAATTCCTATTTAAGGAGAGAGAGTACCTTGCTCAACCCAGTACTAATGCACCAATAAAGGCCCATACCCATGAATATGAGATCAAGTACACTCAGCTAGAGAAAAAACATGTCTCGCTTAAGATTAGAGTAAAGCCTTCTTTAAAGCTAAAAGATTGAAATAGATAAAATAAGGTGTGTTAGCTAAATTCCCTTCTGATCTGATTATGTGATAAGGCATTAAATATTTAAAGTATTAATCAAAGGCACTATACTCCTGGAGCAGAATCTTTGTCAACAGCGGATTCTCAGCTTGCATTCCTTGCATCAATTTAACCACATGCTCCGGCTCCATCTTTTGGCGCCTGCTTTTCTCCCTTACTTATGATAAAGCACCCAACTAACCCTTATATTTGAAGCCGCCCATACCTCGTTATAATTTAAAGAAAATGCGAGTAGCTAAAGCCCTCTCACATCAAGTTGAGGCCCAGGCTCCCTTATTAGAGTCCAAGTAATGTCAGACATTATTATAGACCGGAATAGAAATGCGGGTCAACTCTAGCCTTTATCTGAAAGCAATCGACGCTGCAAGCGTTTATAACTAAAGTTTGACCCCGTCGAGTATAAGGAGGCTCCAAAAGAAAACACAGATTTAAAATTTAAATGAGAAATCTTTTGCGGCCCTGCCATTTGTTTCGTTACTTGGTCGAGCAGTCGTCAAGCTTGTTGGCCTCTCAGTGAGTCTTTTCCCTTATGGTTCATGTTCTGGATTGGGCTCATTGCTATAGGCTATAGTAATTGGATGAACCTAATTCGACAAACAGTCTCATATTGCCCCTTATTCCTGCACAGGAAAGAGTTGGCTTTAGCCGTATGTTAGGAAAGTCATACGGAAGTTAGTTGGATATCGCCCGTTCCTATACTCATAAATAAGTCAGAGAAAGCGCCTCTCCTGCTCGAACAGAACCTCGTTCTGGAATACAAGGATCCTACTTTTACCATATTAAATGAAATTTATAGTAAAGCTCGTATTCATCAGACGAACACTCTTAATTCTTATGTTTCTGCCGCAAACTTTTAAAAAGACAAGGCTTTGTCTATACTCCCGCTCCGGGCAAAACAGTAAAAACCAATTTATCTATATAAACTGAGGGAATTTTTATGAAAGAATCTTCTCATAACAGTGGGCTCGCTTCATATATTTCTCGTGCCCCCCGGAAGAAATGCATTTTACCTTAGGGCTAAAAAAAAGAGTTTGGGATCATAAGTGAAGTTTTGACCCAACTCCCAATGCTCTAAGATTTATAGGAGAGAAGATAAGGGCGGGCCCTTAGTCCAACAGTCCTAGTAAAGATAAATGAAAAAGGCGGGGTTGAAGCATGCATTCCGGTGGAGCGATCCCGTCCCGTAGGAACCCGAAGAAGCCGCGGCATTACCGGAGTTTTTATTGTTATTGAAAAAAAAAAAGGAGCTTAAGTAAACGCTAGACTGTACTAAGTAATAAAATTTAAATGAAGTAGCCCTCTCTTCAAATCCAACTCCAGTGTTAGATCTTGATCCTGCTACCTTTGAGAAAGCGAAGCTCGTCCCTCTTATATTACACCAGGAAGGAGAAGATATTTATAACTCGACTAATAAGAAAGGAGGGGGTTTTAACACATTCAAGCATCGAACTACGTTTACTACAACTAAGCTCTGTCTTTAACATAAAAAAATCTAGTTTTACTTACTAGGCAAGAGATAAAAAAGAATGCAGATTAGCAAATGAAGCAGACGCCCCAGGGCATGCTCCAATGCAAGCTAGTTAGCTTGATGCGTATTCTTACACCAGACGCAATGATACCACCCCGACGAGATAGCTTCTCCTCATTTCTTTACACCTCGAACGGGAGATCCATACCTTTCCTTCGTCTCTTACAGCATCACTCCTTTCACAGGCGACTCTCTTGCTTTGCCAAGGACCAAGACCCTCCTTTTCTTAATCACTATCCCGCAACAAAAAATGACTCATGTCCCCCTCCCCCAACAGTGTGGCTTTTACGCGCATAAGCCTTCGATCCATAGGATGAAACAGATGCAATCGATAAAGTTTTTCCGATAAGAAGACGAAAGCCACGCTGGAAAAGATGTCAATTAACAAGCTGCTTTTTATGCTCGTAGAGAAAAAGACCCACAAATAAAGCAAAAAGCCCCCGATTTTACCTTTGAATTGACCAAAAGTGGCCAAGACTAGGAATTCCAAAAATGAATAGCCATCTGTCCCAACAATGCATTTACCACTTAAAAACAAATTAAAGGGTCCTATTTTGGCTTTTGTCCCACTGAAAAGGGGGGACTTCTCGGCCTATCTTAGTAACATTTTAAGTCCGAAAAAAACACGACACGCCTTTATATATTCTACAGCTACAAGGTGGACAGCTTACAGCGCAGCGTCTTCACAACCACACTGACGACTGACTATTTACATTAGAAATTACAAACAAGAAGAAAAGGACTGAATTCGGGACAAGCGAAGATCCTCTTAGAAGAGGTTCCTTTTGCATCACCCACCATCAACTACGGCTTCATGCGCTACTCTCCTAAGGACATCACAATATAGGTACCCATGTTTACGTTTACAGGCGTGTGAGGGAAGTCTGGGAACGAGTCTTACCCCGCATCTAGAGCTATAAAATGTGCTTCGATCCAGTTGAGGCATACTCTCAAGAATAGATAGGATCCACAAAGAAGAGTGGAAGATGCGTTGGAAAAAATAGTCGAGAGCGAAAGAGCCCGGATCAACAGCTAAGGCCCATAAATGACCGCTCAGTTAGAAATCAGGTAGGGGTAGACAGAAGACTAGACTAAAGGGAGAAGGTGCAACAGTTTCTCACTAAAACATAGTAAAGACCTTAATGGGGCACTAAGTAAAAAATTTTACACAGAAAGCATAATCCTATATCTGCTGCCGATGTCTCTGATAGCTAGGGCTGATATCTCAAAGGTGAAGTAAGCCTGGATTGTAATCTCTCAGTAGTCTTATTCGAATTCGCCTTATACTATTGCCCCGGTTATTCTATCTACTACTTGTAATTGTGCTTGGTTTATGCTAGGAAAGGCGGAACATTGGGCTACGCATCCCATTATAATTCTTATCGTTCTCCTCATATACATTTGCTATCGAAGCTATTTCTGCTTATGTGGAGCTAGCGGTAGTCCCGGAAGCTACTAGAATATAAGTCATTAGGACGAGTGGAGCCCTAAATATGTCATATAAAGGGCCAAAGTATCTGACGTATATGGTATCTCTTTATCTTGTGAGCTGTTCTAGACCCGGTTTCGGGTAAGTCATATATATCATTAGTATCCGCTTTAGTCTCATCTAGAGTAAGCGGTAGGGGTAGGTAAGCCATACCACACGAAAAGTTATAAGAAGGGAATTCCCTGTATCTCCCGCAGCCGTTGTAGTACTCAAGCTGAGTCCTTTTTTTTCTGGTTATGCATACCTTGCTTGTAATTAAGAAGTACACTTCCGTCGCTTATTAGTAATTTTCTCTTTGTATTGGCTTCTTTGACTAACTTTATTTTATTCCATGTTCTGTGGTTAATTTGGCATGCTTGGTTAAGTCAGACTCTTCTAGCAGGTGAAACCACTTAGGGATTACAATACCATTGTTTATGATTATGTTCTTCTACAAAGCATCCTCTTACGCTTTATGTATAAGTTCCCATTTTTTAATATTAAAGTAGTTAAGGGTTTCAACTCTATATATAGGCGTATCCTTCTTATCTTAAGATGTCTCGGTAACTGAAGCCGTCTCCGGAGAAGTAGTTGTTTGCACAGCACCTTTTTATCTATTATTAGAATTCTTTTCTTGCATTCGATGTAGTACCTATTGCCCTATAAAGAGCATAGCCTCGAAGAGCGCAGTCTGCTAGTTTTATATACTAAAAAAGAAGAGTAGGATTTTTAGCTCTACCTTATAATTATAATAACAGGGCGGGAGTAGGCTATTCCTTGATTAAACATAAGGTGAAGTCCTTTGTTTTCTAGTATGTAGTAATGAGTAGGTTGTTTTCGGCTGAAAGAGCTCGACTAGGAAAGCTATGTTATGAAATAATGCAATCGTAGATATGTAGGTAGAAAGCCATTTCATCTGTCTCTAGAATACACCATATGATGTTCGTGATTAAAATGTTCTGCTTTTTATGGGTGGGGTATAAGTTGTGAGCAGCGAAAGCATTCTACTTTCGTGGGGATATAAGCCTCTCTTCTAAAGTGTTTTGGTGAGTCTAGTACCAAAGCTTCATCCGCTTCCTAGGATTACTTTAGTCTCCTTTACTTACTTGAATACTTATTATATTAGCTCAGAAAGAAAGTCGAAAGCACATTAAGAATATAAAAATGGATGATTGCACAAAATGCTTTCTATTATAAGGTAACAAGCTGAGTGCTGGGTCAAGTAAGGGGGGTTTGCTTAAAACTCGTTTCGCTTCACTCGCTCGTTCATTCATTCTTGCTGAAAGGCGCAGCGGGCGCGAAGCCCCGCTTCTTGGGATATTTCTCTGAAGCTCGGCTGTGGCTAGCGAATCTTTTTTCCTTTCTACAATGCAAACTTGCTGACGTAGAAAGTCAGCCAACCTATCCGTTGCTCACATACCTGTTCACCCAATCGGTAAAGGAAGTCAATTTACCTGGCCATTATGACCAATCAAGGAGGGCAAGTAAATTTGTTTCATTTAACCAGTCAGAAGCAGCTCTGGCTTTCCCCTCCTAATAAGCCCTTTCGAGCCAAAGAAGGAGAGGATTAGAATGAGATCGTAATTCAAAGAGTCGGCCGGGTGGTCCCCTGTTTTCTTTGAATTCGTAGGGAACAAAAGATGTCAGCACGGTTCTAAAAGATGTTACGAGCGTAGGTTACGAAGGGGAACTAGCTCTTCCTTCTACGAAGACGAAAGGATAGGCCCTCGGCATGGCATTCACGGGTGAAGTTTACTGGTTCACATACAAGTTAAGTAAGAAAGATACTAAGCAAGCGCAATCTAGGGAGTGAGCTGGATGTTGGCGAGCGAACAGGCGAAATGAATGTAGCGAGCAAAGTAAAGTAATGAGAATGCAACAAGTTTGTTGGCAAGTAGAAGTACGCGTGGCTTTCGAGTAAGAAGGTTTATCCCGGCTCTACCTTTTCTTTTGAGATTAGAGCAAAATGAGCTTGCTTAAGGGTCACTTTGGGACCAATCCCCCCGTTCTTCTCGAGAGGGCATTCCCTTGCCCGGGATCGATACGGAGATTTAGGGTGAAAGGTTTCTATGATTAGGGGATAATATCATTATCTTCCTTCACAAACGATAGTTCTAGCTTAGCTCATATTTTAATACGATAGAGGGCATTTCTGCGCCACGGCACTTTCTTCATCAAAGCCAGACACGTGCGAATCTTTCCCCAACAAAACAGGGACTTGACTCCCTTGTCCAAGTCCAATGCTTGATCCTTTTCTTCATCTGTGTTTTCAAATAAATAGGTGAGGGTTCTTTTCAAAGGAAATGACAGGCATCGGGCCGATTGACCTAAGCTGCCAGCTAGCGCAAAAGAGGAAGCTGGCTCGCTTGCAAAGAAAAGAAAGGAGAAATTGAAACTGCTAATGATCCCGCTTCTGTCCCTATCCTATCGTAACTACACCCATCGTTGTTTACCAACTTCGGGTGTTTCCGAGTCTTCCCAGGCCGCGAAGTACCGATGCACCGCCGCCTTCGCGCGTTCCACACATAAAGTAGCCTTCTCTTAGGAATGCATTTTAATCTACTATAATTATAGGGATAAGGTCAAGAAAAGGAAGAGAGTAACTCCCAAGGCTGGGGGGGGAGGGGGAGCCGATGCCATTCGATGTAGTGCAGTCGGGGCCAACTGGGACAGCAGACTTCCCCTCGCTCGCCAAAGAAGGAGCTGCCTCAACTAAGCAGGGGAACCTGTTTCCGAAACGCTTTTTTAATTCTAAGAAGTACTGCTCGTTAACCTTTGAAAAGCTGCGCCTGCTCGCACCGCTCGTTCCACCGTTTCAGGAAATTTTTTTAGGAGAATCTTTCTCTTATGGGGACACGGGCTACGAAACCCCCCGGCTCATAAAACAGGGACTTTCGCTGTTCCAGCCCTAGTAGGGTTCCACTGGTAAATCTTATTATAAAATAAAAACATAAAGGGTCCGCTTTTGAAAAGCTGAGTTTGATGTCAAAACAGGTTACTTAAGAGCAGGCTCGCGATTAAATTATATTGGACGGGGAAAAGACTCCCAAACAAGGGCACTTGAGGCAGACAAAGACTACCAGGCTGCGCGGAATCCTTGGCATGTTGGTTCATGAGTTCGTGGGTTAAGGAGAAAAGAAGAAAAGCAAAGCCTATGCCCCCCGGACCTCATTGGTTATACCCTTTAATTAATAGGAAAGTGAAGTATTTGACCTCTGTTTCAAGACCTGTACAGTATTTTCCACTCAACGCATATTGATTGAGAATCTATGCGGGAGATCGGATCGCGGACCTTCTGTTCTTCCAGGTCCAGTGGGAACTTAGTTGGGTCCTTTTTTTGTAAAGGGTCGGACTTCAATCACATAGACTCTAGGCAGGTACCTTTCCGCTGAGACAGGATAGGAAGAAGTTCCTTTTGCTCCATAAGAAGGAGGTTGTCAACTGCAAATTCAGCAGTATATTCAGATGCATAGTTTGATCCTGCTTTTAAGCCAGCGAATCTCTTTCGTTAAGGTCGCTTTCTTAGTAAGTAACTGCACTCTTTTTTCTCATTCTTAGATTCTTTTCTGAGGTTGAACAAGCTAGTCTAAGATCTTACGTATGGGTACGCTCTAGGGTTGGACAGTTCCTTTCTTATAATAAACCAACCAACGTTGATTCAGCATAAAGTCTAAGAGCCAGTTAAATGGCGGTCTTTCAAGGCAGTTTCAGAGCGCAACTTTAAACAATTTATCAAATCTATTAAATGAAGATACAAGGGAGTCAACCTCTTAAGTAATAGAAATTGACCTTCGTCAGGTATTAATTCCCTCTGTCATTGTGGAGTAGAGACTAGTTCGGACGTAACACTTCATCTCATAAATTAAGGCTTTCTTCGGGAAGCTTCCTCCTCTGATCCCTCGGCTCGAGTAACTATCGTTTCTGATATTCTGGTCGAGGCATTCAAGAAGGAAACACTCTTCCCGAACGAAGAAGGAATGCTCTGTCCCGCTAAATCAGTCATAAAGGAGAGGTATGAGCACTACTTAGCCTCACTTCGTAATGCGAAACGTTCGCATCGGCGTTTTCTGTATAAGAGAATCTTGAGAATATGGGCTTTTGTGAGTCCTATATAACCTGAGGACATCAAAACGTGGTTTTTTATCAGTAAAGTACACAACACGCTTCAGTCCTAAGAAGCGAGCGAAGGATATGAAACGTCTTAGCCAGCAAAAGCTTAATCTTGATCCGGTAATGCGTTAACCAACCAGCTTGGGCCGGGCTTTCAAGTGAACAAAGTAATGAGTTTCACCTCAGAATCCGCTTGTCCTTTCTTTTTTGTAGGATGGGGGCCCGCTTTCTCGACGAAACCGTGCATAGGAGCAGACGTTGACACAGCATTATGCGCGGTCAGCGAAGAGGTTTACTCTAGCCGAGTTAACTTACGAAAGAGCGTAAGCTGCGCTCATTCCTCTTGAAAGAGGTTCATAAGAGCCCAGATTTATAATATAAAAAAATAAGGTAGGGACGTTTCTTGGAAAAACGCTAACGAGCAAGTCCTTTACTCAAGTAAGGGCTTTTGCCTTGTATATCGTTTTAATCTCCTCTATATGGTATGCCCCTCGGAGAGGTCTATCCTCAAGGTTTCCGCAAAGAGAAACAGTAGCTGTGCACGTTTCATCCGTGAATGCAAACAAGGAAACGTAGCCTTTCCTTATAACGCTGCTTATAATGCATGCGACGTCAAAAGGCGTACGACCTCTCGTACTGTAAAACTATAAAAAGATAAATTTTACGCATATGGATACCCTTCATTCAAGGCCAGGATCCAAGTAAAGTTTAAGTGATCATTATATGAGTACAAAAGTTCCCGCTTTGATCGAGCCAAGCAAGTCAGCTTCATCGTAAAGAGCTTTTACGGCTTAACAAATATAGCTTCGGTCGGGTCAACTACCTCGATTGCAATTGCACCCGTTTCAGCCAAATTTTGTGTCTTCCGGAAAGAAGAGAGATCTCGAACCTATCGA
>VHZZ01020691.1:16442-31666 GCA_009801015.1 Silene noctiflora | reverse complement strand
TACAACCCCGATCGGGGATGGGTGACCCCGATCGGGGATGCAAGTTTCCGGGTTAAATGCCTTAAATGGCCATAATTAATGCCCGGGTATCCAATGTTTCCATCTTAATGCGTCCTTGAATGTCTGGAAATGCCTTGTGAATGTGGATATTCTTGGAATCCTATGCTTGATATTTTCCACACTTCGTTTGGATTTCTTTGGGTTTCATTTATTCAATTGTTTACATTTGTCTTGATTTATTAGCTTGGGCCATTTCTTCACATTTTGATTATTTCTTTGAGTTTTTTGTACTTGAATGACAATGCATGGCCCAATCCTTGCTCTACTTAGCTAGTGTTCTCGATTGTTGCTTGTACTTGTCGGGATTTAGCTACTAAAAGCTTAATTTCCTACAAAACACGTTAAAAGCAAGACAATACAACTACAACACGATATTAGCTCAAAACACTAAACAAAGTGCTAAAATGATTAGTAAAATAGAGCTAAACTAKGGGATAAAAATGCATATAAAAAGTACTTATCAGGTGCAATTGATTGGAGACCTTCTTCTTTGGAGATTGACAATTTGGATGATCATCCCATTTTAATAAGCACAAGAACAACAAAAAAGAAGTTCTTGTTGTGCTCATTTTGTATTCCATATCAATGTAAGGGAATTTTTTCCTTTCATTTAATATTCTTAAATTTTGCATGCATGTTATGTAGATCATAAAATAACTAAATTAACACGTAGTTTGATTCACTAATTGGAGGTCTATGGACTTTCAAAGTACAAATGGAACATCAATCCCGCCGATCATATCGATGCTAGGCGGCTTGCATCTCACCCCGGCATGGATTTTCCGCTGACGTTTCAGGGTAACTTCTACCCTGGCCTGACTTTTAGGGTACGAAAAGCGTCAGGGTAGAGCAAGAATGACACCTGGCAAGGAGAGGACATTGATCAAATATAAGGACAATATTTGATTTAGTCATAAACGATAATATCTTATCACATATTACACATATTTAAACATTAGCAACAACATTTATGGAAAAGATTCAACAATAAAGATCAAGCATTTATACGGGTAATTAAGCACAATAATGGAGTAATTAAATGGTGTCATTAAGGAGGAATATTACGCATTAATGTTGAATATCATCTAGCCGTTCAGCCTGGCTATATAAGAGCAGCAGCAGACCATTTGAAGGAGGCGAGTGTAACACCCCACATAATTGAAGAGGTCTAGTGATGATCTTAAATGACTAGTGCTTAAAGGGATTGAAACTATTACTCATATCAACAACGTGCACTTTATTTTCTGGTTATCGATGCGAAAGAATTCCACAGTTAAGCGTGCTTGGCTGAGAGTAGTCTTAGGATAGGTGACCTCCTGGGATGGTTCTTTGGACGCGCATGAGTGAGGACAAAATGTGCTGGAAAGGAGCCGTGGTGATCAGTGGGCTATGTACACAGTTGTCGAGCTACCGTGAGTGACCGCTCCCGAAGCTAGGTTTAGGCCGGGGTGTTAAAAATGGTATCAGAGCAACCCTGCGACCGTGTGGTGATGGGATGCAGTGGTTTTACGCTCTCGGAGGCAGTTGTTATACGCTCCATTGTGATCACCCACCTAGCGGGGGAAGATTCTGGGGTAGCGGTTATGCTCCCGGGGCGCAACGAGGACGTTGTGTTTTCAAGTGGGGGTGATTGTAACACCCCACGTAATTGAAGAGGTCCAGTGATGAGCTTAAATGACTAGTGCTTAAAGGGATTGAAACTATTACTCATATCAACAAAATGCACTTTCTTTTATGGTTATTGATGCGAAAAAACTCCACAGTTAAGCGTGCTTGGCTGAGAGTAGTCTTAGGATGGGTAACCTCCTGGGAAGGTTCCTAGGACGCGCATGAGTGAGGACAAAATGTGCTGGAAAGGAGCCGTGTTGATCAGTGGGCCATGTACACAGTCTGTCGAGCTACCGTGAGTGACCGCTCCCAACCCTAGGTTTAGGCCGGGGTGTTAAAGCGAGCAAGCACATATTATTATATTTTACAATATACTAAAGCAATCTTCTATCATTTGTGCTAATAACAGCTGAAAGAATCTGAATCAACTCTGAAACAAAAACTAGAAAAAGCTTAGGGAAATTCCAGGATTCAACCAAGAACCGCATTTTCCTCAATTATCAAGCATTTCGACTTCTCAAATTTTGCAAGTCCAAGTGGCACAAAAAATGTTGTCCAAATTGAATATAATAATGTCCCTAAATTAGATGAAAAGACTAAGCCTGACGAATCAACAACAGCCATCATGATGACAGAAGTTTAGGAAATAAAAAAACTTAATGAGAAATTCGAGAAGATTGCTGGAATGCCTGCTAGCCTGGAAAAAGCCTCTCTAGAAAGTTATGCTGATTCACCCTTCGTAGATGAAATAGCCAGGGTCGATCTCCTAAAGAAATTTGTAATTCCATCTATGAAGATATATGATGGAACCTCGGATCCTCAAAATTACGTGGAACTCTAAAAGCAAAAATTGCTAGCTACATCTATTCCTAGTGAGTATAGGCAGGTCTTCATGTGTAAGGGATTCGTAAAAACCCTGACCGGACCGGCGCTGCAATGGTATACCAATCTACTAGTCGGGAGCGGGAAGTCCTTCGCTGACCTAATCAACAATTTCAATCGACAATTTGCAAGTAGCAGGAAACTGGAAAACGGTCCCGTGATCTCTACAGATCCCAGAAATCAGGCGAGACCCTCAGAGTATTCCTTGTCGGATTCAACAAAGAGAAGATGTTCATTCCCAGGTGTGACGTTGGAACGGCAGTGGAGGCATTTAGGCAGGGACTACTACCAAACAATGATCTTTATATCGAACTCACTAAGTATCCCTGTCATACCGTCTAAGCTGTTCAGGCCAAGACCTTTACCTACATCATTAAGGAGGAATATTACGCATTAATGGTGAATATCATCTGGCCATTCAGCCTGGCTATATAAGAGCAGCAGCAAACCATTTGAAGGAGGCGAGAAACCACATATTTTTACACTTTACAGTATACTAAAGCAATCTTCTATCATTTGTGCTAGTTACATAAAAGAATAATGAAATCCTCTCCCGGCTTGGTGCCCGTGGTTTTTTCCCATTTAAAGGTTTTCCACGTACAAACCTTTTATTCTTATTATTGTTTATTCTATTTAATGTATTACGGTTACTTACCTCCCCTACATATAAACAGATTATCCGAGCTAGTTGACCCTATCAGTCTCAACCCTGACCTGATTTAACACCCTGCGAAATCCACCAAAAACAATTGGCGCCCACCGTGGGGCATCTAGCTCATTAAAATCCTTTTTCCCCCGTCTATAAAAATTATCTAAAACCAACAAAAATGGCACAACCCACCATTGAAGAGAAATTGAACGCTGCCTTGAAACAAGTCGCGGAATTGGAAAGCTTGACAAAATAAGATGGCTCACACTGAAGCAGAAATCCAACAGCTGAAAGAATCTAAATCAGCTCTGAAACAAAAACTAGAAAAAGCTCAGGAAATTCCAGGATTCAACCAGGAACCCCATTTTCCTCAATTATCAAGCATTTCGACTTCTCAAATTTTGGAAGTCCAAGTGGCACAAAAAATGTTGTCCAAATTGAAGATGATAATGTCCCTAAATCAGACGAAGAGACTAAACCTGATGAATCAGCAGCAGCCATCATGATGGCAATAGTCCAGGAAATCAAAAAACTTAATGAGAAATTCGAGAAGTTAGCCGGAGTGCCTGCTAGTGTGACACCCTGCTCTATACGACACCAAATATTAACTTAAATGATTTCAATGTAGCGGAAGAACAGTAGATTTTTAAAACTTTTTGAGTTTAAAAGCGAAATATCACTAAACTACTAGCATACGGAAAGGAGAGTATGAAAATATTTGTCATACAAGCCGAAATAGATAAATCTTTGGAGAAAATATATCTCACGAATAGACAATTAAAAAATAGTTCAAAGGTGACAAGAGCCTAGCCAACTACTACTAGTCCAGGGTCAAAATGCACGCTAGCTTACACGTCTCGGCCCCAGCTAAAACCATCTTGTACCGGTCATTCATGTAAACATGAATGCCACAGTCAATGGGGAGTAACTCAAAGTTCTCCCAACCACTTTACAGTGAAATACAGATAAACAAGCACTAAAAAAACCAATGTACGTAAATATAACACGAGACAACCAATCGATACAACAAGAGAGATTACAAAGGTTACTTGAAATAATGAACACGGGATATGATTCATTAACATACCATACATCAATAAAGAATGATCATCAAGATATAAACATTACAATGAAACGCACGTATACGATATTGTAAACCATCATAATGAATAACATAAGAATATTCATGCCAAGTCAAAGCATTAACTTGTGAGGAATGTGAAGAGTAGGAAAACGAGGTATTATATCATAAACAAGGGTAACATATAAATCATAACTCATGTGAGGGAATCATATCACAACTAGTGGCTTGCATCTCACCACTAGTGACCGATAGGATCAACAAACATAACCATACGGGTGTCCGGCTCAGCGGTTACCTTTAAAACATGTTCGAGACACCAACAATCATACAAATATGAGATGAAACTAACGTTTACCACATGCATGTCGAATAGGGAAACGTTTATACCAAGAGTATGGCCAGGTTTAGACTAGGAACGTATTATTATCTTTGTCCTACCAAGAGGATTGAGTCTAGAGTTGCATATGCCATTTACCATGAAATTTATGTCTTGAATTGTTTGGATAGTGTTTTGGGTGGATTTCGTAGGGTGCTAAATCAGGTCAGGGTTGAGACTGACAGGGTCAACTAGCTCGGATAATCTGTTTTATATGTAGGGTAGGTAAGTAAACGTAAGGTATTAAATAGAAAAAAACAATAATAAGAAAAAAAAGTTTGTATGTGGAAAACCGGTAAATGGGAAAAAACCACGGGGACCATGCCAGGAGATTATTTCACTATTCTTTTATGTAATTAATACAAACGATATATGATTGCCTTAGTGTACTGTAAAATGTAATAATATGTGGTTGCTCGCCTTCTTCAAATGGTTTGTTGCTGCTCTTATATAGCCAGGCTGAACGGCTAATTGATCTTCACCATTAATACGTAATATTACTCCTTAATGACGCCATTTAATTACTCCATTATTATGCTTAATTACCCGTAGAAATGCTTGATCTTTATTGTTGAATCTTTTCCATAAATGTGGTTGTTAATGTTTGAATATGTGTAATATGTGATCAGATATTATCGTTTCTGATTAAATCAAATATTGTCCTTATATTTGATCAACGTCCTCTCCTTGCATGGTGCCATTCTTGCTCTACCCTGACGCTTTTCGTGCCCTGAGAGTCAGGCCAGGGTAGAAGTTACCTTGAAACGTCAGTGGAAAATCCAGGCCTAACAATTGCCCCTTAACTACTCATTATCGCTGGGTCAGGCAAGTAATGATGAGATAACCATCGGGTTAAGGAATCATTTTGTGACCGTTTAATTGAAGTCCAATCACCTTGGCAAAGGCTAGATGTTGCTTCAATGTGACAAGTGTTATTTACTGTCGGTTTCCCATAATTACACTGCCACATGCAGTTAAAACCCTAGATTTCACCTTCTATAAATTAACTTTCACTTCTTACTTTTAAAACTAAAAAAATAGACATCTTCTCTAAGAAAACTCATGCTTCTTTAATTTTCTTCTTCTCTCTTTATTTCTCAAAAACTTTCTGTTAATCTGTAATTATGGCTGGAAAAAGAAAATCGACCAGAGGCGATATGGCTTCTGTTTCATCTGCTGCTGAGAATATTTCGGAGGATAAGCCAACTTCTTCTGAAATTCAGCCGTCTTCTTCTGAAAATCATTATACTCCTACTCTTGACATGATTTATATTTTCCATAAAGATTTTGAGTTTAAGCCTACCAAGGCTCTAGATGACCAACAGTCTCTTCCTAATCGTCTCAAACTCGAGTTTGAGAAAATTTTGAAGGAGAAGGGCATCATTCCTGCTGATGCCGAAGTCTGGATCCCTAACGACTCTCCAGTCATGGCTGATTGGTACTGCCCTGGTTGGTTCTGCATCCATGAATGGGCGTTCAGGGTTGGCTGTAAGCTTCCTTTTTCTCCCTTAATGGTTAAAGTGATTAAAGAGATTGCCGTTCCTCCTTATCAACTCATGCTCATGGTTTGGAAGGTTGTTTCTTCCTTTGAATTTTTATGTCAGAAACATAATTTGTCTTTTTCTCTGGAAGATTTGAAAGCTTGTTATTTCCTGAGGACTAACAGTCCTAGCAGGATCAGTTTTAAGGCTAGGTCGTCAACTACTCCCCTGCTCAGCAATCTTGACAGTGGTCATGATAATAGTTGGGCTGCTTGGTACATGTTTATCAGAACTACCTCTGTTGGTCCTGACTTGGCGTATTTGAATCATGAAGCTTGTGTTGCAGGTAAACTCATTTCCCTTCTTTTCTGCATGTATTTAGTTAGTTTAAAAAAAATTAAATTACTCATTGATATATAGCTCTTGTTTGTAGTGGATGATTGGTCGCCCGATGTTGAGTATCCTACTACAAAAATTATTGCTTTTCTTGCTATTCTTGCTACGGAAAGGATGTGGCCCTTTTGTTGTGGGGCAGATCCTTTCCCTCGCTGTTTAATGGGTGAAGGTGCTCCTAAGGTGCCTAAGCCTGTCAAAGCTCCTGGTGCTTCAGTTTCTGGCAGTAAGTTGCCTTGTTGCCTGATTCTTTTCTTTTTTGTCCCTGATTTTTCCTTATTACTATAATCTGTTTTTATTGGTTATATAGTGCCTCGTGTTGTAGCTACCAAGTCTTCTACCAGGCTTGCCAGATATGGCATGGCTGATATTTCTTCTCGGCTTGCCAGGGTCAAGGAAGAGGGTTCCCAAAGTAGTGGTGGGATCGATGTTGTTGTTGACCTTACTGATATGACTATTGTATCTGTTGTACCTGACACCCTTGTTATTCCCGACCCTAAAAGCTTAGCAAGACAAAAGAGAAAATAGGAGGAGTCTGATATTCTTGCCCATGTTAGGGAACTCAAAGCCAGGGTGGATAACTTAGATGCTGCCAGGGAAAAGATCAATAATTATGCTGCCTCTAACTCTGGTTCCATGCTAATGATGAACCCCATCGAGACTTCTACTAAAGTTGTTGCTGCGACGGATCATGTTGCCGGTCTCCTAGTGAATGCCCTTGGGTCTGTGCAAGAGGTATTTACCTTGCCATGGTCCTTTTATTCTTTACTATGGAATGTTATTTTTACTATGTTTTATTTTTCAGAGTGCAACGGCCTGCCTTGTTAATGCTTGTCAGGCTGCTTCATTGGTGGCTAGGCTTGATCTTCAGGCTTCTGATTTTGACAAGCTGAGGTCTGAGCTTAACTTTGCTCAAAGGGATCTGGTTGCTGTCAGGGCTGACTTAGCACGGGTGCAGGCTGAGCTTAATGCTTCCAAAGCTGAAGTTGATGCTGGTAAAGTTGAGATTGCGTCGGGTAAGCAACTTCTTCAGGAGGCCATAGATAGGAATGAGGAGCTTAACCTTGACATGTATGATTTTGAGGTTAAGCTTGATGTTGCCTCCCTGTATTTCTTCGTCAAGGGTAAGGTGGATGCTATGTCTGAGCCTGTGGAAGCTTCCTGATGCTGAAATGGCCATTGTCGCTGCTAAGTATCCAGAACTGAACAATCGTAGTGAAGATCAGGAGGTTAATTCTCCAGAGCAGCATGGTGCAAATGCAGAGCAGGCTGATGAAGGTGATGATGATACTGTTTCCAAGGGGGAGCAGTAATTTATTTTGAATATTTGGTATTGGCCCATCAAAGGGGGATGTCCCTGGAAAGAATTTTTTTTTTTTTTTTTACTTTTTTTTTTTTTTTGTGTTTTGTAAAACTTGTTGGTCAGGGTACCTATCCTTGGCCTTGATATTTTGGCGCCTTTGCCCAAGGGGGTAACAGTTTAATTAGTCGAGGCTGGCTCTTGAAGCCTGATATTCGCTTATCTTAATTTTCTTCTTGCATGCTTCAGATTCCATTAAACCTGTTAACCTGTCTCTTTTTAATCTGTTAACCTGTTTTGTTCAGTTGTTTGAGTGAACAGGAAATTCGGTCCTAACAGGAGGGATTAGGTCCCCTGCCTGACTAATGGGCTTAGTATTCGGCATGTCTGGAGGACTTTTTAGACAAATGGTAAGGATAGAACACCTTCTATCCTGTCTTAGTGCTGCATCCAACCGGTTGTATAGGTGTGCAGCAAATAGTCAGGCCAGACAATTATTTCACGCCTGATTGGTCCTGCCATTCACCGTATCTAGTGTGGGTTACTAACATCGTTAGGCACGATAGGGTGCAAATATAAGTAAGAATTATAAAAAGACATATGAAAGAGTAGCCCTGAATCCTGAAGATTTATTCATGCAACAATATATCATGTATAATTGTTCAGGATTCAAGCAATATGTATAAGTAAGGTTAGTTATATAAGATTTATATAAAAACTATAGCATGTAGATTGCACATTGGTCATACAAGGCAGGCACACATTTCAGGCAATTCATGTAGAATAACGCATTTAAAACATAGATAGTTTATAATGAATTTTTACCTGACTAGGGGCAGGGTGAAATTTATTTTTTATTATATATGGAATAGTTTTAGATGAGTTACATTCCAAGATATTGGGATCATTTCCCCTTCTAATGTTTGGAGCATGTATGCTTCTTGACCGATGATTGAGTCAATTAAGTAAGGACCTTCCCATGCAGGGGGCCAATTTACCTGCGGATTTTTCTCTTTTGATTGGAAATACATTTCATAGGACAAGGTCTCCTTCCCTGAAAACTTTAATCTTGATTTTCTTATTGTAACTTCTTGCTACTGCTTGTTGATATGATGCTATTCTGATTTGGGCAACGTCTCTTAGCTCCTTTGTTAGGACTAGGTTGTCTTGCATCAGGCTATTGTTTGATTTCATGTTGTTCAGGCTATATCTTGATGTTAGCACTCGTACTTATGCAGGTATCACAGCTTCATAACCATACACCAATTAATAAGGTGTTTGGCCAGTTGAAGTTTTTGGAGTTGTCTTGTCTGCCCGCAGTACCAGTGGAAGTTCTTCCGCCCCTCTGCCTCATTGTCTTTTCAGCTTCTTTTTTAGGCTGTTGAGGACTACCTTGTTACTTGATTCGGTCTGACCATTGACTTTTGGATATCCGGGAGTCGATGTTACCAAATTGATATTCCATTCATCGCAAAATGCTTTGGTCTTTCTTCCAACGAATTGTGTGCCATTGTCACACACTATTTCTGAAGGGACTCCATATCTGCAGATTATGTTTGTCCTGATGAAGGATATTACTTCCTTTTCAGTGACCTTCCTACATGAATCAACCTCTATCCATTTGGAGAAGTAATCAGTCATGGCTAGCATGAATACTTTATGTCCTGGAGCTACAGGTAGCTTCCCTACTATGTCCATGCCCCACTTCATGAATAGCCAGGTTGCGGAGATTGAATGAAGTAGTTCTGATGGCTGAAGAATGAGTGGAGCGTGGATTTAGCAGGCTTCACATTTTTCACAGTATTCCAAACAGTCAGCCCTCAGGGTAGGCCAGTAGTAACCAGTCCTGAGGATTTTGCTGGTCAGGCTTCTTCCTCCTTTGTGGTCGCCACAATGCCCATCATGTATCTCTTGGAGTACTTGTTTGGCTTCATCAGGTTCAAGACATCTTAAATATGGTCCAGCCTGTGATCTCTTAAAAAAAGTGTTATTTATAATGGAATAAGTAGATGCTCTTATTCTAAAGGCCCTACCCTCATGTCTTCCATATGGCAGTATTCCTTGGAGGAACCAGTCATATTATAGTTTAGTCCAGGAATTATTGTCAATATTGACAGGGTTTACTTTTTCAGACTTACTGATAGCAGGTTCAAGTAAATGAACGATGGGTATTTTTTCAAAAAAGACAGAGGTGCAATTTGAACCAAGGCTGGCTAGGGCATTAACCTGGGTATTCAGGTCTCTTCGTATTTGGTTAATATCAAATGAATGGAATTTAGAGCTCAGTTGTTTAGTATGTTCTAAGTATAAAATAATTTTTGAATGTTTGGTCGTGTAAATTACTTTCATTTGGTTGGCAACTAATAAGGACTCGATGTTGACCTTTAGATTTTGAACACCGAGGTCCAAACATACCTTGATTCCTGCTATAAGGGCTTCATATTCAGCTTCATTATTGGTAGCACTGAATTCACAGCTCACAACTTGAGCTATGGTGTCTCCATGTGGCGATTTTAGCACTAATTCTAACCATGTACCTCTTGCGTTGGATGCTCCGTCTATAAACAGGGTCCATTCCTGGTCTGTGTTTTATTTTCTAGCTGGTTTACCTCCTTGGCCAGGTCTGATTCTAGGTTAGGGCTGAATTCAGCCACAAAGTCTGCTAAGGCCTGCGATTTGATCGTTGTCCTGGGTTCGAAGTTTATGCCATAGGTGTTAAGCTGTACTGACCACTTGGTTGTCCTGCCTGACAACTCGGGTTTTTGCATGACTGATTTAATGGGTATATTGGTCCTGACTATTCTAGGGTGACATTAAAAGTAAGGGCGAAGCTTAGTACATGACATAATTAAAGCTAAAACATATTTCTCAAGTAAACCATACCTCATTTCAGCATCTAACAGGCTCTTACTTTCATAGTAGACTTGGTTTTGTTGGCCTTCCTGTTCCTTCACTAGTACCGCACTTACCGCAGTGTTAGTAACAGATAAGTATATTGACAGGGGTTCTCCCTTTTCCGGCTTGGCCAGTATAGGCGGAGATGATAAGTATAGTTTTAGATCTTGGACGGCTTCTTCGTGCTCAAGTGTCGATTGAAACTGCTTATTTTTCCTAAGCAGGCTGTAAAATGTTTTACACCTTTCAGAGGACCTGGATATAAATTTGCCTTAGAAGGCTTGAGTGCCTCAGTGTAGCACTCTTGTGCTGCCTTTTGCTCAACTTTGATAGTTCCTATCCCTAAGTCTGTCGGTATCTTGATGCATTGATGATAAGTTGAAGGTACAGCTCTGACGTTATGGATCCAAGGTCTGCCCAGGATTGCATTGTAAGATGAAAGACAATCTAGGACTCCGAATTTTTCATAAGAAGCAAGACCCTTAGCATGCGTAGGAAGCTGGATTTCTCCTACTCTCCTTGTTTCTCTGCTGAATCCTACCAAGACACTGGATTTCTTGGTGATTTGATCATCATTGATTTTCATGGCTTTGAGCATGTCCAACATTATCAGGTTCACTGAGCTGCCTCCATATACCAAGATCCTTCTTACAGTGGTTGTTCCAATTTGCATGGAAATTACCAGGCCGTCGTGATGGATGTCAGGGATTCCTACCTGGTCACAATCACTGAAGGTGATAGGTGGTATGCTCCCTGGATTGCAAGGTGACTTAATTGGAGGCATCCTGGCTACTTTCTTTGTCACTAAACTGGTCAGGCCGTAAATCTCTGATCCGCCATTTATGAATTTTACCTCATAAAGTGGCGGTGGTGGAGGGAGAATGCGTTCTTGCACTTGCTCCAGGCTTTCTTTATTTTGATTTTCATTTCGACCCCTGGTCTTGATCAGGTCTTTTGGGTATCCAGCCTTCAATAGGTAGGCTACTTCTTTTCTGAGGGTAAAGCAGTCCTCCGTTGTGTGCCCTATGTCCATGTCAAACTCACACCATTTGGTATGGTCCTTCCTTTGATTGGGATTTTTCGAATTTCTAGGCCATCTGACTACTGTTCCCATATTGAAGTCGTTGGATCAAGCCTGCAATATCAACACTAAAGTTATGTTCAGAAATTGGTGGGTGAACTTTAGCCTTACCTTCTTGTTCGTATGTGAGATTGACTTCGGAATGGTAAGGTCTGGAATATGGGGTTGGTCTGTAGCTGGTTCCCCTACTACTACTCTTCCTGTTTGACTTCCTGTATTTTTTTGGAACTATTGGATGCTCGTACTTTGTAGCTTTTGTCTTCTTCCAGCCTGATGTAGGTAAGGGTCTTGGCCTGAGCAGATTAGAAGGTATGACAGGGATACTTAGTGAGTTTGATATAAAGATCATTGTTTGGTACTAGTCCCTGCCTGAATGCCTCCACTGCCGTTCCAATGTCACACCTGGGAATGGACACCTTCTCTTTTTTGAATCTGGCAAGGAATACCCCGAGAGTCTCGCCTGATTTATGGGATCCTGTAGAGATCACAGGACCCTTTTTCCAGTACCCTGCTAATTGCAAATTGTTGATTGAAATTGTTGATCAGGTCAGCGAAGGACATCACGCTCCCGACTCGTAGATTGGTATACCATTGCAGCGCTGGTCCAGTTAGGGTAGTTCCTAATCCCTTACACATGCAGACCTGCCTATACTCACTAGGAATAGATGCATCTAGAAATTTTTGCTTGTAGAGAGCCACGTGATTTTGAGGACTCGAGGTTCCATCGTATATCTTCATGGATGGAATTACAAATTTCTTTGGGAGATCTACCCTCGCTATTTCATCTACGAAGGGTGAATCAGCATAACTGTCTAGGGAGGCTTTTTCCAAGCTACCTGTAACACCTGTAAAATTGGGTTTAAGTTTTAAAAATAATTTAATAAGTTATTTAAAATAAATTACGGTTTTATCGTATTTTTGGGTGTAAATATATATTTAAACTATCTTGATAATTAATTAGGCTAATTACGATTTTAAATATTATTTTTATAAAATATAAATTTTATGGTATAATATTTGTATTAGTAATATTTCGTTCCGTCTTGAATGTATAGTAGCGTTGAGACATAAAATAGGCGGATTCCGACTCATTTGAGTTGTATTGGGCCTAAGTTGGTATAAGGACCCAAATCATACCATTTTTCCACTTCAACCAACATAAAACCCTATCCTTCCTCATTTTTCTCAGCAACTTTTCCCAACAACAAATCCACCATTGTTACAAAATTTCAAACTCTCATAACTTCTCCATTTCTTGTCGGAATTCAATGTTTTTCGCGCCCTCTTGCTCCTCTCTTCATTCTTCACCTTTGTAAGTAAGAAAGGAGTCACCTTTCTTCCTCTTTCATCATTTTCGAAATTCCCATCTTACCCTAATTGGTGAATTTTCTCTATAAACTTTGTGAATTTTGTTGTTTTGGCGAGAATCTTGAAGCCCCGGAAGCGGATAGCTATATAGTGTATGACTCTATTGAGGATTGAAGACGCTTCGATGTAACGGTGATAGGTTACTCGACTTACACTTGAAATTATGTGTGTTCATATGTTGAATRTGTTGCTCAYTGATAAAGATGGGTTCTTTATACATTGTTGATGYTCTATTCTCAAGTCTAATGGAATATGTTGGTTGGWTGTTTCTTATCTAGCCTATGTTTGTCTTATGAGGATGTCTATGGTGATAAATTCAYGTTCAATTGGCTACTTACTTCATTCTTCTCATTTTACAATGCTTGTTCGCATGAAAGTTATGGGATTTGTCATATGTAAACAATTGATGGATAAAATTGGTGCATTTTGGATGGTTGTTGGTTTATATGATGTCTTTACATTCATACATGATTACCGTCTCATGAAAAATGTAAACTTGTCTCGAAAAAATGTTGCTTGAATGAAAATTCTGAATTTCGTGTTACAGGGGTCGCCCAGCCGGTGGGCCGACTGCCGGTCCACTGGCCGGCTGGGAACCTTCTGTTCAAAAATGTTGGATTTCTGAGTTGGGAGTGTCCCAGCCGGTGGGCCGGCTGCCGGTACACTGGCCGGCTGGGAGCACTCCAGTACCATTGTTATCCTGGTTTGTGAAGGTTGCCCTAGCCGGTTGGCCGGCTGCTGGTCAGCCTAGGCCGGCTGGAGGCACCTGTATGTTTGTTGGAAATTTTAGTTTAGATGTTGTCCTAGCCGGTGGACAGGCTGCCGGTCCACTGACCAGCTAGGAAGTCCCTGCATGTTTTTGTATAAATTCTGGTTGTGCCAGTGCCCCAGCCGGTGGGCCCGCGGCCGGTTCACTGGCCGGCTAGAAGCACCTGAGTACTCTTTCTTATTTCTTTCACATTAGTATGATTATTATGCAATAAACATGATTTGTTTACGTTATGCCTCATGTTTCGCATGTTCTACTCAGGCAACCTTTATTTGTTTACATTCGATGCCCTTAATGTTTCTAAAGTACGGATTTGCCACTTGCACTGCACTGGTAAGTGTACTTTAACTCTTGACACTTCCGCCACATTCGCGCTGCACTGGCGTTTGGGGCACTCGACCATCGTGTATAGTAATCGAGTCTGGGAGCGGGCTGCACTGCCGTATGTTGTGAGTCTGGCCATATGTAGACTAAGACGTACCTAGCTAGTCGTTCTACCAGGGAAAAGTATTGTATCTAGAGCTTTCTTTGGAGCTTGTTATAGTTGTTTTGAATGGGTGCACATGCCTTTCGCATCCAAGACTCGAACGACAGAACGGAAGTCCAATACCCCAAATTAGGTTGAACGACATGAAAGAGGCGGAAAGAGAATGAGCATACCAAACCCGGCAGAACGGTACGATAGTGGTGTAAAGAGAATGGTCATATCAAATCCGACAGAACGACCAATGAAAGTGTCGTAACCCAAAGTCAGCTAGCATGATATGCACAATGACACTACCATACGACGATAACCCATGGAATAATACATGACCATTATCCAAGGACGACGATAATAATACGCTTGTAGTCTTTCGACATGCAATAAACATTTCGCATCCAGGACCCGAACGACAGAACGGAAGTCGAGTGATATGGGTAGGTGGTCACACAACTTAAACATCAATTCCAATAAGAAGGGAAGTCACACAAGATGTGATTTATTGACTCTATTAAAATATATGTGATTTTAGTGACCATTCATGACACACATGGCACACATGAGTTAAAAATCCAATTTCCGTCACTTATCATGTGCATGAGACATAAACAAGTTATTCTAATGATAAACGTGTGTTAATACATCATACACAAGCATTAGAACAAAGGACTAGATGTAACACCCTCATACTCCAAAGTGCCTTACGAAGATGCTACCATCTCGGTTTCCCGAGGCAAATGATATACAAAAGACAATAATGAAACATATTAAATAAAGTGATTAACGATTACATTGTC